>NQII01015613.1:0-15832 GCA_002778355.1 Clitarchus hookeri
GGCTTGGTCCTCGAAACAGGTGGCAACCCTTGCGTCGCAAGGTGGAACGTGTATGGCAGGCACTCCATTCCTCATTACGATATTCGTCACATCTATGACCGTTTCCGTAGGAAGAGTTGAAGTCATCGTAGCTGCTAAAGGAAGGTGCACGGAGTGCTGAAACAGTCTTCTGACACGTCCTGCAGACTCTACACTCACGACTGTGGCCTCGTGCGATTCACTGCGTACGGTCTACTCTAGTCTAGCCACGGCTTCTTCACACTTTTTGAATCAAACCTTTGAAAAACCACTCTATGTATTACGTGTTTAGATGTTTCCTAAATATGTCACATATTACAAGCGTTTCATGCGTGTGTTAACATAAAAGTATATCTTTTTTTCAGTTAAATTGGATTTTTACTATATTATATATATTAATAATAATGTTTCATTTCTAATTAATTGTAATATAAACAGGGAGAAAATTAAGTGTGTTGCTTACGCCTAGTAAGAAATTATTATTACGCAAAATAATGTTATAATGAATGCGCACGAATCCGGTGCGTTATACCGTTGGTGTGATTTTCTATACTTAGTAAAGCTTTGCTTGCATGAGGTGGAGGAATATCTTGGAAATAACCGTGAATGGACTATACTCATAGCATGTCTGAATAAAATTTCAAACTTCTGGAACAAAGGCTTCACGTTGACCTTTGATTTTTTTTTTATATCATTTTCCAGGGATTTCAAAGTGCCAGCAGTAAACATGTACCTCCCAAAGGGATAAAGCGAACCAAAAATACAACAGTTTAACTCCTTGCTAATTCAGCGTGTCATTTGTAGACTTGTATTAAAAGCATGCGCAACTGTAAATTTCGAGTGAGTGGAGAGATTAGAGCGGTTTTTAGGGCTCGGCTTCACTCCTTTTGCAGAAATTCTTCGCTTTTGCGTCATAATTTCGGATTCATAGTCATTACTGACAATGTACGATTACAGGAAATGTACATTTTACGAGTTGTTTAATATTTGTGTCCGTAATTTTAATTGTGTGTTATCTGCTAGTTGAAAAAAAATTCAGGAACATATTTTTATTTTGTCTATAAGTTCCTACCATTTTGCCAGCAAGAAATGGCAAACGCAGAGAAAATTAGATACAAAAGTATTAAACAACTAGTAAATTGTTAATTTTCTATAACCACACATTTTCAATAATACCTCTGAAACTGAAATTATAATACGGGAACGAAAAATTTCTGTATAATAAGTGAAACCGAGCCTTAACAGCGAAGTCTTGAGAGCTGATGAGAGTGAGACGAGGTGGAAATGGATCAGCGCCGGAATGCACGGGAGATCCCCGAGAAAACCCGCCAACCTGCGGCACGATTCCCACTTGCAAAAATCCGGGAGTGTCAAATACGAAAGAAATTTTATAAATGGTCCAATGCACGATATGTTTGATTAAAACTGGATCCACAACTTTTCTAGACAAATATGACGGGAGTTCTTGAAGTTCGGTGACGTCGCAACATTCCAATTTCTTTCAACAACTTCGAATCAATCAGTTTTACGGGAAAAGTTGGCATTATGATAAAGGCTTAAGAAAATTAGTGGTACAAAGCTCACACTGTTTCCGCCGGAAGGCAGGTCGCGGATGACACCAGCGAAGAAGGCTGACGGATAAAGGAACAGAATGTTCCAACTGCGGGACAGACCTTATACTTCATCCAACCGGGAGAACGAACGCGATGAGATAGTGATGGAAAGATGACAGAATGTAAAAGAAGGGGGGAAACTAGAGTCCCTCCCCATCCCCACTCCTATAAAAACCAAGCAGAGTAAAATTATATTTTTTTTTGCAGTGCTACTGTGCAGACTTCTAATGGTGTTATGGAAAATACATCTATGGTTTGTGACAAATAAATAGAACATATTTGATTTCATCAGTCAAATAATTGTAAAAATATACTGTACGTATACGTCATTTTTTAAAAGTACTTTTAAGATTTTTATTGTTTTCAGTATCTGCAGGATACGTAGACATTTCGAACTTCGAAGAACGATTTCACTAGAGTTTGGGGACGGTCTAAAACATTCTTGAGAAAGCTGCAGGCGTGTGGAAGTCCGTAAGCACAACAAGCATGCATATAACGATTCGTGCGAAAGCTGTACTCGTGATCCTCAGTGAATGATCTGCTGAGTGGTTTGCTCGCCTTCCGCCGTGCTAGACATCGCAGGGCCTCGTGTGCAGAAGGAAAATTCGCCAAGGGAACGGCCTGATTTACCGCTAGCAGCAGCGCCAAAACCGTTCCGTGTGGAGAAAGCAGAACTGTAACGTTGACAAGCGGAGGGGCCTGCAGGGGGGTATCTCCCGGCCATGTCGTGGGCGTCTGCAGTATGTACTGGCCGTAAAAACTACTGCCAAAATGACATTTCTGATAGGGCTTGACGTCTCATCGACAGCGAGGTCATTCAGACGGATTGCAATTTGTGAATTTCACTGTTACTATCAACAAATTCAGTATTGATTACAAAATTGTGCTTATTTAGTAATCACTTTTTCGTAGCGGTTACAAAATAAGTTTATCGCCTCAAAAAAGAATGGTAAAACCTATTCGAACAAAAGGTTTTCTGGTGATTTTCTCCCCACTTATTGCATAAGTTGAAGCTAATAGGAATTACGGACAGTGCAATCCTGGCCTTCAACGTCTACCATGGCTCCATAAAGGCTCAGATATATATACAAATATGGCGGCGTTTATGAAGTTTTGGTGACGTCACAAGTGTCCAACTTTATTTGACCAAACTTGTTGGAAGCAGTTTGACGGAAAATTTTGACATTGTGAAAGGGGCTTACACCTTTCTGCCACAGTGTCCGATCTATGCGATGTTGCGCAGGAAGTGAATATAATGGTCTACACTATACACAGAAAAGTGTCCAGTATAGGAAATACATCTTGTGGAAGGAGAAATTACTCGTCGTTGAGACTATATTCCACAGTCTTATCAACAGCTGCTACAAATTACATAAAACACGGATACATTTTTATTGGTACTGACATGTGATAAATCATTATAATGATGTCCATACATTCGCTAAGAAAAACAATTGTCCGTTGCATCGCCTCAAATCATATTTTTATCTGTGGCTGAAAGGGTTTAATGAAAGGCAGATATGATTAAAGTAATAATTTCTGAAATTCAAAATATATGTATATATCAACTTACGTAAAACATTGTCAGTTTCAAAATTCGGCTGATTTATACTCTACGCCCTATCATGCGAGCAATTAAACACTTAAACAGATGAGACCCCGGTAACCACTGTTAACAAATACTTACTCTGGACAAGTATATGAAAAGCTATCGGTTTAGTTTCGTAAGTGATGGAGAGGGCATGGGCAAGAAAATGCCCCGATCAGAGCACTTCCCTTCAAAAGGGTTACTCCACAAGTCATACAAAGAGGCAGCAATGTTTTTTTTTTTTTTGCAAATGGTTTGTGGCTAGACACGTTTCGAAACTGAAGATTTCACATTGCCTGTACGATATGATGACTTTCATTCCACTATCTCCTAACTGTTTGCGCGTGAACTGTGAACGTCCAGAAATGCAGTGTTTTAATTTTGGGCAGACCGATCACGAAACTAGTTCCATTTGCAGACAGAAACCGATATAGACTGCTGACGGTCAATTAAGAACTTTTGAAATCAACTTTTAAAAAATTTCTCAGCCCCTACATGCATATACATATTTTAAAGGGCACACTGACTTGCATGCACCCAGTGAAGTTCGTAAGGACAAAGGGAAAGTAGTTCCGTGTGTTAAGTTTCAATTAAAAGTGTTAGGTAAAAATTTGTGAATACTGACATGATTGTTTTAATGCATACAATTGCAAAAGTTAAAAAATTTGGAAAGTATATAGTTTTCAGATAATTTCACAATTTCACTTTACCGAAGCATGAATAAAGTAATAAGGCCTGTGGCAATGTTTGTTTTATATGGTGGGAGGATACACAATTTGCATACAAGTAAATCTTAAGCAGGGCTTTCAAAAGTGCTCAGATTACTAACTACAGCCCATAGCAAAAAAAAATAATGTTCAGGTATGCATAGGGTATAGAAATGAAATGATGTGCAGGTGTTTACACAGAGCAATGAAATAATTTGCAGATTTATGCGTAAGTTACTGAAAAACCTGGCAGAGTGAATTTATTTAACAATGCGTTCCGACTCTGACTTCCATGTACTTGACTGTTGAAAAGTTCCATCAGTTAAGCAACACTTCAAGAAAAGCTTCGTTTCTTAAAATGGAATATTACAGCAGAAATGTATTTAACTACTCACGACTCGGAGTATTGCGGCGTAAAATGAAAGAGTGAATTACTGCTTTCGGGAAACGGAACTGCAGGTACTTCTCACGCCATTTTTAACATCATCAAACAGTATTAAGAGGGTGGTTAGTTATTTTCCTCCCCACTTTTCTCCCCTAACCTATCCAGCCGGAAATGGAATCCGCCAGACGATTATTACAAGGCACGCACTCGAACCACTGTAAATAATAGCGATGCCCAGCTTGAACATACTCATAAGAAATGCTCAAAAGTGTACAGACTGTGCATGCGCAGCCGTGCTCTAGACTCCACTAGCTCCCCAGGTGAGAGTACTACGAACTATAAGGTCGGGCCGGGCGGTTCTGCATCGCAGAGGTTGGTCTGCCACTTTTATTTTTCAAAGCCCTACTATTGTATCTATAGTCCATTCATGGTTACTTCCAACTTTCTCTGAAGCCTTGCTAAAGTTCTACTTCCAGGATATTCCTCCGCCTCATGCAAACGAAGCTTAACCGAGTCTAGAATATTACACTAAAGAGACAGCGCATCCACCGCATTCATTGTAATAATATTTTGTATAAGAACTATTTCTTAATAGGCATCGCCAACACAACTATTTTCTCACTGTTTTCATTTATATTTATTTATAAATAAATTATCATAAGTTATAAATAAAATATGAATATAATTTTAGTTTAACCAATATTAAGGTACTTTTATGTTATTTTATACATGCATAAAACACTTCTCATACATAACGTAATTGGGAAACAGCCAAACATGTTATGCATGGGGCGATGTTTCAAAATTCAGCTGCACATGTATTGGAAAGTATTTATGAACTAAAACTGGACAAATGGCCAGCCCAGCGCGGTGCATGTTACTGTAGATATTTATCAATTCAGTGTGTCATCCGCGTACGCGCAGTTGCCGAAACTCACGTTCCTTTTTTATCAACATTGAGGAAGTGAAACAGAGTACGTTCTAGAACATTGGCTGTAAGAGATCAGTAGACTACAAGGAGAAATGAGTCCCTCGCGTGAACTCACCTCGCGAGGAGGGAGTTACGAGGACTCAGTGTCCGATTGTATGATAAAACGATAACATGCTGTCTCGATGAAGTTATTTACCGTCTGTGTGTCTCGAGACTAAACCTCGACGAATCTTGTCCCTCACCTTAAGGTTCCCGCCTACCTGTAGCCTTTGACACCCGAGAAGCGCGGGAACGATAAGGGCGACACTGTTACGCGTATCAAGTGCGCCATCGCCGCTAAGACTTTGAGCTGGCGTGTAGTGTTCTCGTTGTGCTGCGCACATTTACTTATGGGACTCTCAGCGGTGACCCTATAATTTTATTGGTGGAAAGTCTGTAGGATGGTTTAATGCAGGGCCCTTGAGTAGTTTTGTTATCTGACACGTATATTTTTAAATACAGCGCTTTGAAAAAAAAACATTTTTAGCCATTTTGAGTAGTACTCTGAAATGGTGTTTCTAATGTGCGTGACGTCTTGAAAGTACTCAACAACCCTTGTCTAAATTGTATGTTATTTTCGTAGATCAGCTCATTGGACGTATATTTAATAGTTTCGTGGAAAAACGAGTATTTGAAACACTCTGCAACGCAGTTAAAGTACCAGGTAGGCAGGAGCCTTGAGAAACTCGCCACTTGTCTGCAACTACTTGCTCGGCAACAGTAACTGTGGTGAGAACCGTACCTTTGATTCGTAATGCTGAGTACGAAGAGATAACAGGAATGCCTTATTGCAGCGGGCTATCAGCCCCTACAACACAAGTAGATGCTCAATTATGAACCATTCTAAGGTGGTCCCATCAGTGGTTCGACTTCCTCGTGACACGAACGTGAAAGCCCTAGCGATCACGGCTACGGGGTATCCATCCGTCAATCACAACGTGTATATTTTTTAACTGTTTTAGGTACAGATCCCCTCTCTCCCTTCTTTTATGTCCATGCAAAGAGCATCCGCGAACTTTTAACAATGATAATCAGCCTCGTAAATAGCGCCATGTGGTTGGATACGTTATACGTATTCGAGTCGTAGAACGTAGAAGTGAGGCAGCACTACGGACGTATAGCCTCTACTCGCATACCAAACTGACATGCAGTCCTTTCGTCGGCAATAAGCCTTCGTGAGATTCAGCGGCAAATCGAAGGTATAATAGTAACCATACGGGCCCGCTTGCTATCAATATATTATTTTTAAGAATCCGAACATAATTTAGAAATTACTGTAAAAACTCGCGTTTTAGCAATTTTCACTNATCAATATATTATTTTTAAGAATCCGAACATAATTTAGAAATTACTGTAAAAACTCGCGTTTTAGCAATTTTCACTGTCGAAGGAATATATTTCACAGAATAGTCGAGAAATTAACACGTTTTACGTATGCGTGTTACATTTCTTAAAATAAATTCATAAGCAGAATGATGCCAGTGAAAAGTATTAAGCAATTTTTAGTATAATTTTTTTCTGAAGCACTGCATCACGTGTGGCGGCCTAGACAGACGGCCATATTACCAATATATTTTTTTTTCAATGCAGGTCACTGAAGCAAAGAACGCTAGGCCTAGGAAGGATTTTTTAATGAAAGAAGCACACCTGTCAGGTTTAAGGCCTATGCACAGAAATTCAAATATATTGAGTAAAGCGCCTTTCGCTTAGGCAATCAGCGCACGACACGTGTACAATGCATTGCCTACTAACGGGAATATTTGCATATTTCACTTTACTTAGTAAACCGAACTTGAATTTCAGAACGAAGTTTGTGAGTCCCTCTTTCGCGAGGCGTTTGAGAGTCCGATGATATTCTGAACCCTGTGTGTGAGGCAAAAACTGCAAAGCATGTTTCGATCTATCGGAAGTTAGGAACAAGGTTTTAACTTAAATGGATTTGCTGAAGAGCACATACGTTGTTAAAAATATTTGTAAATTAATGTGTATGATACTCAANTTTTAACTTAAATGGATTTGCTGAAGAGCACATACGTTGTTAAAAATATTTGTAAATTAATGTGTATGATACTCAAGTTTGTACTAACGAAAAATGAAACATGAATGTGCTTATGAAATATGAAACCTATCGCTGCTTATGAAATATGAAATCTATCACAATTTGTCTTATATATTCTGCCAAGGCATTATTCTCTCTACTGCGACCTGAAATTATAAAACTTATAAAATTTAAAAAAACGAACACGAAACTTACAACAAGCGATAATAATTAAAATATGGATAGTTATAGAAAATATTGAATACATTATTTAATGANAACACGAAACTTACAACAAGCGATAATAATTAAAATATGGATAGTTATAGAAAATATTGAATACATTATTTAATGGAAATTTTCCTAGGCTTGTAAGATGTGCTTAGTAGTCCCGTGATTATGATAGCAGGTTTATGATGTTTAATGCATGTTTAAATCTCGATCCAGAAAGAGAATTTTTTAATATTTAATATTATATTCCTTGAAACTCAAACAATACGAAACTTACATTATTTTCCTCCAAAACACTTCATTGGCAGTACAAACAACTAAAATCAATTAGTGATTTTACAGACAGTTTCACGGAATTCGTGGAAAGTTCCTTCCTAGAAAATATAAGTACTCATAAACATAGAAAGATGTATGATAGTTCTATTCCTACTTTCGCCGAGATTTTTTTTAACATATTTACTTGGTAGTCATTAAAAATAAGACTTATGCTGCATGAAACCACGATACGAAGAGCGAGTAAAGATAAATATAATCGTACCTAATCCATCGGTTTTTGAGGTAAGTTTAATTTTCTGTATTATTTTCCACCTTTAAATTTGTGAGTCAAGAACAGTATATCAACACTTAAAAATAATTATATTTGCCAGCGCATTGTATCTCAATATATCAAAACGATGTAAGGCGTGCGCCATTTTACAAGTACAAAGAGGTTAACGGGATGCGGGTGGTTCAAGGGAGGTCAGGGCCTCTCGTAACTGAGAGTACCCGCAACTGTAACCAACACGCAAACAACTAGCTAATCGTTTAATAATCTTGTTTTTCTTCCAAACCAAGATTCATGCCGAATGTTGCTAGCATCTCCATTGCAGAAGTGATTATGAATACCAGCCCTAAGAGTCTATACTTGACGAATTCGTATGAATTTAGGCTACTTGTTTGCTTCTATAGCATTTACTAGCCAGATAATAAGGCTCCAAACATTTATTTTAGCGTTAAAAACTTGATTTTCGTTGAAAGTTTTAAACGTAAATATTAGGTACATTGATAACCCATTAAGTGAAGTAGATACAATATTCATACAAATATTTGTTATAATGCACAAAAATGTTGTAAATAAGGAACGAATGCACGCCCGTTTGACTAAAAAATTAAGTTATTAAAACTTTTCCATAAAAACTGAGAGAAACTAAAGAAAACATTACATAAATACCAGCGATGTAATATAAAAATCAATCCGTGAAGTTTATTTCGAACTTTCACGTACGATTTTCTTTGTCATATTATATTCTTTTAACTCCTACCTCGTCAAAGATAGGTAGTTTAATTTAACATCACATTTGTTGCTAATGATAACATGTAATGTTATTCCTGTCCAAAACAACACTTACACGTTGTTTTTTCATATATACACAACTAATTTCAGTTATAAATATTTAAAAATTCATGCGCTCAAAATGTGGCAAATTGTCTTCAGTTAGAAATAATAATATAATAAGTATAGGCAGCACATTTGGCCGCAACTCAGCTTAATATGCACGCCAATAATTTACATACATATTTCTGACACATTTCCTCGTCAAGGCTGTGTCGAGATATTTCTTGGAAGGAGAAAATATTCCCCACTTTCCAGCGTATCTCTCTCTCCTTGCTGCATTTTGCGACTGCCTCGGCGAGTATGAATCACCTGCGCAAGAGAGGGTCAGCGAGGACTGGCGACCAACCTTACAGCATCCAACTCTCTCTCTCTCTCTGACTCTCTCTGTTATATACAACGTGTCCCTGAATNCTCTCTGTTATATGCAACGTGTCCCTGAATGTATGTTACCAACTGTGTGAGGTAATTCCTCTTAAAAAATTAAACAACATAATAGTGATTTTTCAGGGAGGTTTTCGCCTCTAAAACAAGAGGTTGTGTAGTTAATTTAAATATATATATATACAAAATCCGTTAAAATTTTTTTCAAAAATTAGGAAATTGGGTTTGCAAAATTATACCCCTTCATAATTGGAAATTGGGGTTGCCAAATTATGATCGCAATAAAATATTGAAACCTCTAGCTTTTCTCCAGTTTGAATGCTTGAAGTTAGCATGTACACATTTACAACTAGGGTAACTTTAGTGAAATACACTCACGCCAACCGCACTCATGAATGTGTGCACTAATTTTCAAAGACTGCAGCGGCACGCGTGGAAAGGCAACGCATTTGCTATCCGCGAATGCATGTGTGGCAGTTTATTGCTATTATTGAGACGGCACATGTCAGTTGTCAAGTGAGTGAGTAAAGAGATTTGGGCGGCTCTTAACATAGAGGTCTTGAGAGCCGATGAGGGTGAAACGATGTGAGTATGGAGCAGCGCCGGAATGAAGGGGTGGAGGAAACGAGAGATCCGCAGACCAGTAAGGTTTGCGTGAGTGTGTTTCACTATGACTATCACATTTGTAAATGTGTACATTTTGACTTCAAGCATCAAAACTGGAAAAAATCTTTAAGTTGCAATATATTTTTGTGAACCTAAATTGGCAACACCAATTTCAGTTATCAAGAGGTGTGATTTTACGAACCAAATATTCTGAAGTTTGCAATCTTTATCACCTTAAAATCATCCCCACTAATTTGTTGTTTAACCTCGCGTACCTTCTGATACATCAAATAAATTTATTACAAAATCTTTTGCTTTAGGGGCGCATAACCTCCTCAGAAATCAGCACTTTAGGCTATGAGTCGTTTTACGTTTTCTGTTTTATTTTTACTGCGGTAGTGGTGTATGTATGTATGTTTATATTAGGGATGTCACAATACCAACTTTTCTCGATTCCGATTCTCGATACCCATGCAGAAAATCTACCTCGATTCCAATTACAATTCCAAGAAGATTTTGTCAATAATATCTGTTGAACTAAAAAAAAACATAAACATTTACTTACTAAGAATAGAAACATGAAAACAAAAAATATATAAATCAACTTTTACACAAATATGCATTTTTTGCTGTATACAGTTTCTTACCTGTCAAACATGAAAAATGGACCAAAAACTTACAGATATAACTAGAATGTGATTATACACTGAAGAGCCAAAAAAACTGGTACACCTGCCTAATATCGTGTAGGGCCCCCCGAGCACGCAGAAGTGCCCCAAGACGACGTGGGATGGACTCGACTAATATCTGAAGGTATGCAGGAGGCAATTCAAACCATGAATCCTGCAGGGCAGTCCACAAATCCAATCTGTGCCAATTTGGAAAGGGTTGCACATCTGTCACGTTTAATGATTCTCGTCAGTCGTCGTTTGTCCCGTTCTTTCATGATCTTTTTCCGTCCGCAGCGATGTCGAAGATGTGATGTTTTACCGGATTCCCGATTTTCATGGTACACTCGTGATATGATCGTACGTGAACATCCAAATGTTATCGCTACCTCGGATATGCTATGTCCCATCTCTCGTGCGCCGACTATAACACCACGTTCAAACTCACTTGAATCTTGATAACCTGCCATTGTAGCAGCAGTAACCGATTTAGCTGCCGACTGCATCGCGTTACTCTGATTGGTTCCATACCTCGGTTATTTGCATACGCACGCATATTATACCAGTTTTTTGGCTCTTCGGTGTAATAGACAATAATATTATTAAAAAATTTACAATGAAAATTTTCCCATATTTGGAGAACAGTTCTACAAGTTTTTGTTCAAAAATACCAACATTTTGAATCTCTGAGGGTCCAAACTATTACGTTTACTATCACATATTACACCAGCTGTGCTGAACAGTCTTTCCCTGTGTTGTTTTGATGGGTAATTTTTTATTATTTATACTAAAATTTTTAACTTGTTGAAAGAAAAAAAATTCATACAAAAGTATGTCTTTGGTGTGGAAACGCTGCGCGGCGAACCACTTTCATGAAAATATGGAACCACTGCTGCCAACTGTTTACACTCCGCTGTCCGCACATTACTAACATGGCTGCCGACGTTCAGAATGTGATGCTTTCCCACACAATAAAAGCGTTTCGCACCCGTTTGTAAATAAATCAGTTCCCATCTCACATATATGCAGTTTAACGGTTGCTTAAATCTGTAGGCGTTTCTACGTGGTGTATAATTTACGATGTCAAATTCTGCATTGGAACAATTCCTGGTCACAGTGCGTAACGAGTTTAGTACGCCATGGCTACGTGGTAAAACGGTAAATGCAGATGGCAGTGAGTGAGAATGCGTTGAAAATTAATTCAGTTTTATCATAAATTTGCTAAGTGTGGGTCTGTAGACCATACTTTTATGGCGATCTCATATAACATGATACCAATTGTGTCGTGTTTCATTTACAACACATCATCTTCGTTGTCCGTGGGTCGGTGCAGTGATAAGCAAGTATGCAATTGGAAAATTAAAGAAAAACCTCTATAACCGTTGAAAACTTAAAAGGTTTCAATGTTTTAAGAGCGCACGAAAATATAGGCTGCTTATAAGGTATGTTAGAAAAATTTTAGCTAGGCTTGTTAACAGTTTAAATATGGTTCCCTAATAGATTGTGCAGTGTCGTTTGTATTGAAGATATGAATATTATCTTAATTATTTCATAGTCCAATCATCATTGAATGCAATTTTTAGTGATGGAAATAAATAATTTTTACGACGGATAATAAAAAAAAAATTCTAAAATTGATAGGAGCTGACATTTTCGTCTTTAATTANAATAAATAATTTTTACGACGGATAATAAAAAAAAAATTCTAAAATTGATAGGAGCTGACATTTTCGTCTTTAATTAAATAGCAATTTTGCCGGGACCGGGAAAAGTATACGTTAATTCCTGTCAATCAACACGAGTACGGTATAGGTTCAGCCTATGTGTAAAACCAAAGACCTGTTGCTGAGCAACATGTGAAGGTGGACAAGGATTTTTAAAAATTAACCGTTCGATTCTCGATTCTTCGATACCTGTAATAATCGAGAGTATCAGGTATCGAGGAATCGATTTTGACATCCCTTATATATATATATAGACACACACACACACACGAAACCATACATGCATCTGAAGAGACTCGTGAAAGTTAGCTGATAAATGCGTTAATTTTATATGTACGAGTATTTCTTAGGCCGCAGTTAAATGGCACGCGAAACGTGTTCACTTTAAATATGTTTAGCTTTGTATACGGCTACACGGCACCTGAAAATGTTCCGATCGTAGCCACTTCTTGTTCAAACTAAACTGGCTGTGAAAGTACATCAGAATGATTTCTTCTATGCTTGGCTGTGATTGGCTTGTTAGACGTCAACAAATCATTGCGGTAAAATAGCAGACGGCGAGAATTCGTTTAGCAGCACGAAGAAAGTCAACAGGTAAGTTATCGGATAATTAAATGTTTTAGTGACCTGTAATTAAAACTTTTTGCTTGATACAATATTACTGTAAATTATTAGCCCTACAACAATAACACTGTGACTGGTCAATATTCACAGATTATTGGTGTTAAGCCAACCACGTAAATTTAAATGATCCACAGTTGTAATTGAAAATGTGCGTCAAGTTTCATTTATTATTACACGTCCCAAGTTTGCAGCTTTGTTTGTATTTCAGTTGTCTTTTTATTGTGTTGTGCCATATTATGGTATGAGTAAAATAGTTTATACATTTGTGTACTATTTGTAGTAACAGGTTCATACTCGTTAACTGACACGTAAACAACGGGCATTAAACGCCAAATAAAACCCATAAACATACAAGAAATTACCGTTTGATTATATGATTAGCAACATTAAAAAGTTACAATAATATGTAGGGTGATTCTACATTTTACAAAACGAGAACGGTTGAAATGTCAGTGTCATTGTTTCAGGTGTGAAACTCGGGGTTATGAAGAGTCCAAAGCTTTAATTAATGTATGGGCGGCAGTAAGAAGTACAGCAGGAGCTGATGGCTGTGTATAGAAATAAACCAGTATGGGAATCAATAGCTCAAGACGTCAATCTAACCTACAAATCTTCAGTCCCTAGGACGTGGTTGCAATTTAAAACCCGCATACAAAATGTATTAAATAAATATAAGGCTGTAAAAGATAAAAATAGAAAATCAAGTAAGTGTAAGTGTGTAAAATCTGCATATGCATAAATGTTAGTACCTAGGAGGAAAGTATTGTGCAATGAATTATTTACTTTGCCCCAACAACTTAAGCGTAATGTGTTTGTATGTGTATATGTTACTTTACATCACTCCTACAGAAATTTCTGCTGTCATTTAGGTCAATTAGATTTTAAACGAAAGTGTATTTTGAGGTTTTTACGTAGCCTAAAAATTCCTTTAAAAAGCAACCCCAAACATAGGTTGAAATTTGTTGTACTTTGAGTACACACCAGTAACAAACGTAAAATCTGTACATGAAAGGTTACATTAATAGCTGCATACCATATCACAGTGTTACAAGGTTAATTCAGAGCCAAGTTTACTCATGGTAGTATATTTTATGTGCTGATATGTTAATAATACTAGGTTTCACTGCAAACATGCCATTAAAAGTGTTTGTACTCAACTGGGTTGGTGCTCACTTCATTATTTGCTATCAGTTATATGGAGATGTCCTTAAAATATGCATTGTGCACAATTTTTGTAATGTTTCGAAAAAATGTAGTATTTGTACATAGTATGCCAGTTTTGTTATAATGTAAGGAATATCCATAACTATTATCAATATTTCATGTGTACCTTTAATATGAAGTGCTCTTGTGTAAATTATGTTTCAGATACCTTTCTGATTGAATACAGGAATGCAGAGAAACACTTCTATGAGGCAGATGAAAGGAGGTTTCAAGAAGAGCAGGACAGGGAAGAGCGTGACAGGAGAGGAAAAACGCAATGAAGAACGGTTATTTTAACTGTTGAAAGTGCTCAGTGAAAGCAAAACGTGATTGGTTATTGTAAATAACAAAATTTGTTATTGTAAAGATGTAAAAATAAAAAAAAACAATCTCTCAGACATTGTTTTGTTTGTACTATTACTTCTACCCTTGTCTTTCAGGCGAGAAGTGCACGATTTTTCAGCTAATTTGCCGCCCTTTTTATAGTATGTTATAGAGTACTGTAGGTATAATTTACACATTAACCCTTGCATTTACATCAGTACACCAAGTTGTTGCACTTGTCTTTCCGACGGGATTTCTGCTGCAAATGCATTAACTGTATTGCATCAATACACGGTACCCAACAAACTGGAAAACATGCAAATGACAGGGAAATTAAAATTGTTCTAAGCACAGGGAAATGCTTATTTGTGCAATTGTCTGAATTTTTGACAACATTAAACGGAACTTTATTGTATTTAAATGAAACGATTGTACAGTATACACTTGTTTATCAGTGTTGCACTAAACCATTTTTGGCTCATCTGTACGGTTTTGTATAATTTGTTTAGTTATTATTTTTTGCGATTTCCTTAGCATGAAGCACCAAGTCAGTGCCTGTTGAATATTGTAAATTGATATACTTCATTGGCTCTTCATCTGACAAATTACTGGAAAACGTATGCCACACAGGTGTACCTTAGGTAATATTTTTTCGTCATGCAACCATAACCTAAACACAGCTCAAGATTACTATAGACACAACGCCTCGCGAATGTAAACAAATACGCTAAAAGTAAACATTGCTATCGATTGCGACCGCAACAATCGGTTTTCGTGTAACCGTGTGAACATGTTCACTTCGGAAGTCATTCAACTGGACATGTTTAAATATGGCTGCCTAAACATGTTCTGATTAACTAGTTCAGCGTGCCGTGTAACCGTGGCCTATGTGTAAAATAATTGTAACTTTAACCACTGTTTAGTCTGTATTCGCTTTCCTTGCATTAATTAAAACACATGAGTGCTGAACAAGTAATAAGTGATGATTTATTATCTCGCAGCACGCTATACTTTGTCGTCCTATGTATTTCGGAGCCGCTTGTTTATTGGCTTCTGCGACAGGGAGAACCCATTCTTCCCTTTTGACTTGGCTGGACTTATTGGGCTGTCTTTTGTTAGTTGTTACCTGTTGGTTCCAAGCCGTCAAGGGTGCGTTAAGCACTGAAAAAAATGAAAATGCATAGTCGTTTGACGTCTGTCATATCTGCAAACAATACCGCAAATTCCTCAGGTTTCTACACATCAGAACTCTCCTCGCCCTAACATATGTTGTCCTTAACGAATTATTATTGATAGCTCTAAGAGTGTATTAATATGCATGTTAGAGTTAAGTAATATTTCATCTTGTTGGGACTCCCACGACCATTTATTTTGAAA
>NQII01015614.1:0-15531 GCA_002778355.1 Clitarchus hookeri
ACTAATGTGTATTTATATTCAATCAGGATGTTCAATTAATTATTTTTCACGGATTTTGTTTCAGCATAAGCAACATTGAGATAAATTTCTACTTAAAGTTATAGCATAATTTAAGTTTAATAATCTGTGTCTATGATTGTTTCTTAAATGGATGATATTTTCATACAAAAGCCCTCGGTTTATTGAAACCTGTTAAAATAAACTTTTGTTTGAGACTTGACTTCTGTCTCTAGTGTGCGTAAATGCAGTGGTCTCAAACATTTCTGGTGACAGCAGCTTTCAGAATTAAAACTTTGAGGCATTGCTCTGTTATAATGATATATCATGTGTGAACGTTCTCTTTTCAGTTTAATTATCTCTAGTCAGGCCCAACGCACTATTTTGGCTGGCAACAGCTACCTGAGATACCTCTCACGGAAAATTACATTCCGGAGTGGCACAAACATTCAGGTAAATAAAGAGGGGTTCCAGAATGTTAAATGGTGGGAGAAAGTTATCTGGAAGTTTTAACATCTGTCAATTCTCAGTGCGTGAAATCATTCGACATGGTCCCAACTGTTACATCGAATTTTCAAAGTCGCTGTTATGTTGTTGCATGTGACAGGAAAGTCGTACATTACAATTATAGAAAGATTAAAAAACTTATATGACCAGAACCTCTCGCATATTACGGCCGGATCACTAAAGTGGTTGGGGCCGAGGTGATGTAGTTGTTAGACTACTCGCCTTGCACCAAGGCGAATCGCATTCGATTTCCGGCGCGGTCGCTCACGGGTTTTAGCATATGGGAATATTGCCAGACGATGTCGCTGGTCGGAGGGCTTTCTCGGAGATTCCCGATTTCCCCCGCCCTTTAATTCCGGCTTTGTACCATACTCACCTCGCTTCACCTTCATTGTCTCTTAAGACCTCGATGTTAAGAGCCGCCCCAATCTCTCCCACTCCTAAAATTGTTAAAAAGGTCCGTTAATGAGGGAGGTTCCTGCGGTCTTAACCGATGTTTTAAATACCGATGGTAGTAGAGCCAGTTAAATACAGTTCAGTGATATAGTGCAAAAGTGGAGAAAGTGGGAGTCCCCCGAGAAAATCTATCGGCCAATGACAACGTCCACCATGTTACCCATATGCGAAAATCCGTGTTTGGCCCCGAACCGAGACGAGCCCGGTTTATCGTGATGGAAAGCGAGTGAGCTAGCTACTACATCATGGTTTTCTTGAAAAGGACTTAATGCAATGTTAATAACAATTATATAATTTATAATATGTTCACGGCATTTTCACATTTTGGGAATAAAACCACATAAATTTCCCCATGTAAGGCATGTTTTTTTTTTTGCATAATAAATCATATATTACACGCGTTTTGTATTTCCTTTAACATTGACATAACTTACATTTTCGTTTAATAAAACTTTCACTCATATTTTGTCTACAAGTTGTATCTTTTATATTCGCCATATATTAAAAACGGAGAGAAAATAAGTATATTGGTAATGTCTAATAAAAAAATTTTTCTTACGTAATTTTTTAGGTCAGCAATTTTATCGCCATATTTAGGTTCTCAGGAATTCAATGTTAGAAACACATTAATTATGTTTAAAATTAATAATTTTTTAATTTTCTGTCATGTCTTATACTACTATGAGTTGACGCTTTCTTCCAGGCTCTTTTATTTTTTACGTATGGCGGAAGGATACGAATAGATCATAGTTGAGATTTGTATGTATATTCAGCGTCTAAACGTCATCTCTTATAACATCTGCACGGTGATGAAATTGTATCCCACTGAGAATCCTGGCGGTACAAATTCTTATTACAGGGTACATGGAATTTGTGAACAAAAATAGGACACCAGTAACAAGATATATAATGTTCATTACTGGTCTGAAAATTAATGCCAGGAAATTAATTTTTTACTGTGCTATTTATATTACAAGTTGGCGCATTATTTTTTTTTAATACAGTTACTTGCATATTAACTCTAATGACGTTGTTGAATATTTTAGTCACATTAAAAGTTTTTAAAGAATTTTCTACTTTCTCTGATGATCTTCAGCTTAGCGGTTCGTTTTCAGAAAGAGGTAATGAACAGTTCTACTTGTTAAATATACAAGCTGTCAGGTAATTCGCGGATACGAACTGCACTACACAAATCTGTGATCAAAACTAAGTATAAAATACTCTTACGTAAAAATAAATAAGACCCTTCGTTTACGAGAAAAACGTCATGAAAGGTCCAAAAACCATTGTAGCAAGCATGTGGTATTCCAACTAGATAAGGGTGAGGTGATGTGGCAATGCTACAACTAATGTGTAGTAAGGCATACGGTGAGGGAACGAGCCGAGCTCAGTAGTGCCAAGGAGGACACGGAGTTCACACGCAGTGAGTACTGGGACATGGCACTGGCCACGGGTGCATCCTGTGGCCAAGTTCCATGCATGCTGCATGCATCCAACATGCGAAAAAGTGCATTGCTATTGGCAGAGCAAACTTCGAACACCTGTTATGATGTTTCGGCGTTTTTTTTCTGATGATGTATGCTGTGCTTAACGTGGAGTAAAGTCATTTTATCTACTTTAATGTTGTTTTTCTCGTAAACTAAGGCCCTTGCGCTTTTTTACCAAATAATATTTTCTACTTAGTTTTGATCACAGATTCTGGTGGTACAATCCGTATCCGCAAATCACCTGGCATCCTGTATAATATTTTATTAGTTAAAATCGTTTGACACTTAACAGAAATGCATTTTACACGGTTAAGTTTAAAAAAAATTGTTATTTTTCTACTTCATTATTTTGAAACTAAATAAATTATGAAGTGGTGTTAAGAACCTCGTGGTGAAAGACGCAAAATATTTCAGGTGAAAAGTTTTATACTTTCTTTCCTTGCGCAGGTTATTTTATATTATCTTTGAAGTACAGTTTACAAGACTTTCTATTGATACAATTTCCCAGGATGGCAACAATGACTTCGTACATCTGCTATTGGTTACCTAATAAATGCAAAGAATGTAAAATTATGACAGATAAGTAACAACTAATGATTTGATATGCACCGCGAAAATAGTTTTGAAACATATTCGTGAAAGTAACAATCTTTGCCGGCTTCTTAAAATATGTAAAGACAATACCATGGAATAATACTTAACAGAATTGAGGAGTAATCTATACTGTACCATTGTTCGCTTTTCAGCTTACTTCCTGAAGGAATGCTAGGCTTATGGGATCACTTTCATGTCTGTGTGTGTGTCCCTTAAAAACTTTTGAACTGGTGAACCGATATCACGAAACTCGGTACACGTATAGTACTTAGTATTGACATCCTATTTTTATAGTTTTCGATCACGCCGTATGCTTATTTTTAAAGTTGGCGGTCTAAATCAATTTAACCAATTTAAACCACATTTAGTATTTCAAGAGTTTATCATTATATATTTAATTTAGAGAGGTATAATTTCATTGATCTGCTTTTTTGGAAGAAAGCACTACACAAATAACAAATATTTTACATTATATATCGGTAACTACTCAATAAATTCCCGCTAAAATTGGCAAGGAACTAATACAACGGTGCCAGTTAAATGGATAAGGCGGTTTATTGGGTATAAATAACATACCGTTTGACCATGTTCGACCAAACTTGGTATGCTGAAAGTATCAACTACGAGTATCAAATATGGTTATTCGTAGCTTCATTTGTCCACAATTTTATAAGTGACATAAAAACATATTTTTAGTGCCATACCTTCGAAAACAGTCAACCGATTTCCATTAAATTTGGCAAACAAATATTGCTACAGTAGACCATGTAAACTGATATATTTTAAGTGGGTCAGGCACTTATTTTCAAAATTGTTGTAATATAAATATTTTATTTAACACACGTGTTAGTTTTATGTAAGGCTTCGAATACGGCAAACTTCATCAAATTTACCCCAATACATATATAGACTAAAGTAAGTTAATTATTTATGTTCTTATATACTTTGATTCATTCTACCTTTGCCAAATAAAAAGGTTGCCTGAAGGCAATATCCGCGATTTGTTACCGCAACATTTCCCAATAACTTAAACAAGCGGCTTTTATATTTTATACCATTAGCTAAGAAACTTATTTCCTGAGTAAGCAGTGAATACAGTAATTCTCGTCTGGCAGAATGCCGCAACCCTCCCGGCCAAACTCTGAAGGCATACACTCCATTAACGTAAGTATATCAAGAGCAGTGTTTATTTATCTTACCATTCTGCGTTTACGACCGCTTCCTCGTTTATCGTCTAGGCAGTGGGAAACGAGTAAACAACAGTGGGCTTGAATTGGACGGGTGAATGAGGGCAGCAGAGCAATCGTAGCTCTATCTTTGCTGCTTTCGAAACATAATGTACACATCGCGAACTGTAAACATACCGATTTCATACATCCTACTGGCTTATTAATCCGCATTTGGGCTGGCAGTGGAGTGTAGTTAAGGTTGCTTACATGCAGCTCTAAGCCTGGCTTTGGTCCCGTAAACACATTTCAAAATTTCGACGGCGTCTTCAGCCAGACCGAGCGGGATGCGGCAGTGATAACTCACTGGTTTCGCATTCGAGAGGACCCGGGTTCGATTCCCGGTCCAGCCATCCTGGTTTTGGCTTTCCTTTAGTTTCCCAAAATCACTCCAGGCGAATGCCGGGATGGGTCATTAATAAAGGCCACGGCTGATTCCTTCCCATTCCTTCACTAATCCCTCTTCCCTGAGCAACATGCTCCGTCTCTAATGACCTCGCTGTCGACGAAACGTCAAGCCCAACTACGTAAGTACCGACCTACCAACCTACCTTCCTATCTTCAGCCAGAGCTGTACTATACTCATACACAGCTTTCTTTGTAAAAACTGTTCACGGTACAGTGAGCACTTTAGGAATAAAAAAGTCACTGCCCGTAACTACGTATATCCCGGAGCAAACACAGGCATGCAGTTTCCCAGTAAAGTTGGCACCGAATTAATAAAAGTATTTATAATTCTTGGCGTTGTATTGCGAGTGTAACGTTAAGGTTATAATTTCTATTTTCACACACATTACAGTAAAATTTCCATATTAGTAAAACAGTTAAATTCATAAACATTGCACGGCCTCACTCGGATGGCGCATGAATAAAGTGAAGTGGCGGCTCTTGACAGCAGATGAGAGGGAAGCGAGGTGAGTATGGAGCAGCATCGGAATGCAATTGCAGTGAAAACAGGAGATCCCTGAGAAAACCCGCCGACCAGTGGCATCGTCCGGCGCGATTCTTACGTACGAAAATCCGGAAGCAACCCCTGCCGGGACTCGAACCCCGTTCGCTTTGGTGGGAGTCGAGCGTTCTAGCCTCTGTGCCACTGCTGCCCCTATTAATAAAATTATCAGGCCTATGGTAATGTTAATTTTAATACAGCAGTAAAATATATATTGAGAGGAATAGTATATCCAAATCAGGGCTTCCAAAAGTTCCTAATTAACGGCCAATATAGACTATTCGCGGTTTCTTCACACTTTTGGAATCAAACCATCCAAAAATCACCCTATGTATGGCGTGTTTAGTCGTTTCCTAAAAAATACCACGTTCCAGAAGCGTTTTTTAACTTCATTTAACATAAAAGTACCTCATTTTTGGTTAAATTAATCTTTTACTTACATTCCGTCTATAAATTATAATATTTAATTTATATTTAATATGAACAAAAACAGAGACAACATAGGTGTCTTGGTAATAACTAGTAAGAAATAGTTCTCATGCTAAATGTTATTTCACCGAGTGCGCACGAATGCGGTGCGTTGTTCCTTTGGTGTAATTGTCTAGACTTGGTTACACTTTGTTTGCATGGGGTGGAGGGATATCCTGGTAACAGGACTTTAGCAGGGCTTCAGAAAAGTTTAAAGTAACCGTGAATAGACTATAGCAGTGTTTATTACAAATTAATCTCAGAGAACGTAGTGGCTGGAAATTGAAGTTGGGAAAATCTTGCACAAAAAATGTTTGGTGAAGCACAAAATTGAATTTTTTAATAAAAAATGCCGTCCGCGTAAATGACTCGAGGTTGTTATAAGGCTCCTGTAATTTAAAAAATATATATTTTTGGGTAAGGTTTTCGAATGGCGTTGTTGGAAAGTGTTAGAAATATATGTAAATAAAAATCGTTCGCACATTATGATACATTTATAGTAGGTATTACAGAAACATAGATGGCGTCTTTTCAATACTCAAGGTCGTAACTGTTATTTTGCTGAATTTACTTCCGATCTGATCATCGCAACCAATGCCAGTGATTCACTTAGGTTGGTGTATTCCTGTAGTTTCCATTACTACATTATATGATAAATAATATCATTTTTTATTCAAAAGTTTCAAATCATCTTTACTACTAACAAGTTTTGTACATGTATCAGGCAATAAAATCATAAGATTATTATCTAAAAATAATGAGATTTTCTTATAAATTGTATTAACAATTAGAAAATGGATGTTTTATGTTTTTTATTCAACTTTAACGCCTTTAAATTTGTAAACTCAAATGGGCTGTTCAACTTGTTGAGCATTAGATCCATATTAATTGATACGTAATAAAACTTTGTAGTAAAATAAAACATGGCAAACCATTTTAAAAACTTAATTGAAAATAACTTTCTTTTCATGGAAAACATTACAATCAAAAAATGCAAAAAGAGTGACGAAAAAAAATTATCGATTCTTTTCACTCACATAAAAAATGTATGTATTAACATATTCAAGAATCACAGCAAATAAAAAATTATAAAACTAATGAAATGTTTGTAATAGGAATCTAGAAAAGGTAATTGTGATGAATGTAGCTAATATGTTTTTCAACTATATCTTAAACACTGCGAAGAAATAAAATATATTAATTCAAGTTTTCCTCATCCTTATAAAAGAGATAAACGTTCTTATTTATGCAAACTATGTACAAATATAAATGTAAAAAATTGCTATTAAAATAATTTATTAAAAATTATTAAACAACGCGGATTTGAAATAGAATTTTTTTTTACAATTTATATTGGAACGTAAAAATTATATGTCATATTTTTATTTAAATCGTTTTTCCTTTTTAAATGGAGCATCCAAACATCAAGTTGTGGAATTGAAAACATTGGTCAAATCTTTACAAATGAAAACGATATTGCAGATTGAGTAAGATGGTTTGCAAAGATAGGTTTTTATTAATAATCCAAATGTATTACCAAACAAAAAAAAAATACTTTTTAAGAATTATTAAATATAAAAATAACGATATTGAAATTTTACGATCGAAAGGAGAATGATAAGGTTGTTCGTTATTCAATCTATTGTAAAACGGGTGGAGGATATTTTAACAAAACTTGTAAATAAAATTCAGAATTCAGTACCTAGGTGAACTTATTAAAAAATTAATGTTGTTCGATATCGCGAAATAAATTTATGTGGAGACAGTTGGTTCATGTTAAATTTTAAATTTTAAAAAATTAATTGCTATTAATTTATGCTAAAAATAGAATAAAAAGAAAGTTTAAATATCTTACTTCAAAAACTAAACAAATATCTATATGGTCGAGTAATTAGAGGTGATATTCATTCTGATAAACATAACCCACTTCGAAGAGGCCCTTATACTACAACTGAAATAGCCAGTTAAATTAATTTCTGAAATTATAAAGGAATATGAAAAGTTTTTAAATATTTCTATCCATGTTTATAAATTTGAAAATACAACATTACAGTTATTATATATCAGCGATAAGTATAAAAATTTCAAAATCGTGTTAACTTATTATTATAGTAACAATATATTGTTGGAATAAAAAATTTTTCTGGTTTATTGAAATGTAAAGTTCAGAAAATAAATGATCACTATCGTATTTGTATGAAATGATATTTCGAGTTTATTTTCGAAGACAAATTAAATCAACACATCTAAATATGTATTCATTAAGAAAAACAATAATATAAAAAGAATTAAAAATAATATCCTAAGATACAAATCTATTAGTGCGGAACAATTTCATCAGTATAAAATAATTCTTGATTTTAAACGTACATGAAAAAAATAAAAATAAAAATAGATGTATGTGCATATTATAAATAGATGTAGTTTCGCCACACACGAAGGAACAAAAGTAATTATAAATGGAAATATTGGAACATTAATGAAAATATTTAATTAACCACATATTCATTATGGAAATAGAGAAATTGGAAGATAAAATATCAAATGAAAAGGGAATATATATTATTTTACTTAATTAATACTTAAAAGTGTTACATTTGAAATAAAAAAATTTTAAATTAAAACAAATAGTTATTAATATATATCATAAATCTGCAGTACAATATTTAGAAAAACAAAATGCAATTAATTTAATTTTAAACTTACAGCTTCCCAAATTTAGTCCAGTTAAAATTCATAATTTAAGAAACGGTTCAATGATACTTTTAAGATGGATTTTAAAATCAAACTAACTCAAAAGAAAATTGTATTACTTTTTCGAAAAAAGTTACTGTTGGTCCATATAAACAACCTTATAAATTTTCAAAATGTGTTAAATGTAATAAAATTTGTTTTAAAAAAATGATTGAAGTATGCGAAAAATGAGAGAAAAAATTATTGTTTAAAAGAGAGGTGAAATAAAAAATATAACAATGGAATTAAATTTATCGATACTTTTAGATTTATTAGTACATTGTTCAGGTAAATCATTTAATAATTTGTTCGAAATAAATAACATTTGTTGTTTAAAATGCAAATAAGATATATGAAAAAATATTATAGAACTTTCACTGATTAGTTTGAATGAAATATTAAAATTAATAGCTAATTGCCAAAAAAATAACAAAAAATGTTGGTAAACCAATTGATTATAAATATACAATAATATGACTGAAAATTAAAAAAAAAACTTGCATTGAATTTTTAGAAAAGTATTTATCCATCTGAAGAGGTTGACGATTATTCAAAATTCAATGCACAACTTCCAGGTAATAAAAATCATTGGTATTCAACATTAAATGTTGAAACTATTACAGATTTTTATTTGAAATCAGGAAATAAAGTTTACAAACATTTCAATTGTAAAAATTTAGAAAATTGTCATGATTTATATTTAAAATTAGAGAAAATTTTATTAAAATATGTAACTGTAAATTTCCGTGAGACTTTTACGAAAATTGTAAATTAGATTTTATGTATCTGCTCGAAATCTGGCTTGTATGAAATCTAATTAAAGCAATAGAATGTTCATCATGATAATATCATAATGCAATTTTTTCGTTAATACATAATCATTGCTTGTTAATATAAGAATTGTATTTATTTATATAAAATAGTGATTTATTAAATTAAGAATTATCGGGAAATTGGTTTTTTAATTAATTAAGATAATCCCAAATATAAAAATAATGGTTAAATTACACCAGTTAATATTCCAGCAATCATTGTTAGGCCAAGTAATTGTGCAAAAACTAATTTAATTTTTAATTTTATTTATTAGAAAGGATTGTTAGATTTTAATAAATTGTATGTTTGTTCACTAAAATATGTTCGTTTATTATCAGATATTTAAAACCGTAGAAAAATTAAAAGAAACACAGAATATTTTCAAAATATGTTAGGATGAAATTATTTTTTTAGATGAATGTGAGAATAATTCTGTAGTTATTATTGATTAGATGATTTTATATAATCATGATATAATTCAGAATATTTTTCTACAGGCATACATAAAAATACAGATTGTTTAAAATGCAGCTTAAACTTATCCAAAAGTTGCAAAAATATTAATTACTAGGAAACAATAAATTTTTATGTATATTTAAATAATGGTATAGTAATTTAAAACAAATTTTTAATTATTTTGTTAGTGGAGATACATTTATAAAAAATTTGAATAAAGTTGTACTGAATGTTAAAATAAAGATTTTAGATTTATTACTGTTGACAAGAATCGGAAAAATTATGAATGCAAATACATAATTCAAATTAACAATTTTATAATTGTTTGATGATACCCTAATTTAATAAATTTGAATGTAAAGTATTTAAATATTTAAATAACTCTGAAAAGCTGTGGGAATATGAAGATGGGCTAGAATATTTTGACATTATTAAAATATATTTTTATATATATTTTGTTTAACTAGAATATTTTTTCTTATAATATTTCCTCTTATACTCTTTTTACAATCCTAGCAATAATTATAAAGATCTTCAATTGATTTTTTTATAAAACGAAATTGATTAGGATTTTTAATGTTTTTGCATTGTGTACATATTTTGAATCCATTTTCATGATTAGAAAATAATTCATCGTCACTTTCTATATCTAAATGTTTTGGGAGATGTTTTTTTGAAATATATTTTTCACAATGGCAAAAATCTTTATTATTGCGTTTTCGATCATCATGAAATGTTATTATTTTGTTATTCACATTCTTGACTCTCAGTATTGCCTTGATTTAATAAACATATTATCTAATATGAAATTAAAAATTATTTTATTCTTTGTTTAAATTTTTTTTTGTAGTAGTGTATCAGGTCGAGTTCGAACCAAGTTTTGTTTAAGTAAAACATTTATCTTAGTTATTTTTAACTGAAATATTCATAATAAATATCAAAATTATTTTTAAAAATAAATAAAAACTTTTTTCAATCCCAAAAATTATTTGCAAAAATGTAAAGGTATTATTTGTGTTCCTTCAATTTGAATTAAACTTTATGTGGTCATGAATTTTATGAAAAATTTTATATGTATGTATAATACATTTTGTGTGTTATACTTTATAGATTAGATTTTTTAATTGATCCTTGAGATTTGCGATTTTTCTACTATCACAGTTAATTTTAAAATAAATGTAACTGAAAACTGTAGTTATTTTTCTGAAAAAATTTATTGTGATATAGATTGGACTACTTCTCTATTATTAAAACATGTTGTCAAAAAATTAAAGTTTAAAATATGATTAATTAATTTTATAAAATTATTTTTTAAACAATTTTTATAAAATGTTTTTTATAACAATTTTGGCCATAGTAAATTTTGATGAAAATTAAGTAACAAATTAAATTTACACTTAGTTTTGGCAAATAAATGTTTGTAATTAAATTTATTATATAGTTTATTTTGAAATAAAATTCAAATAGTTAGTTTTTAAGTATTTAAAATTAAGTTACTAGGAGTAATGTTTTAATCATACAAAACCTGGTTTAATCTTTTCTTGGTACATTACTACTCCAGACCTCCGAAATAGTTAAATTTACAAACTGTACCTAATACTAAATATATAAATGGGTTAGTGTACAAAAAATTAAGCTCACTAGATTTAATAATTTAATTCTTTTGCGTTTGCTGACAGGTACTTGGCCTCGGAAATCAGCTACAAAAATACTAGCTACAGTTATAGAATGAGTAATCGGACGGTATCTAGCATTGCCAGGGAAGTATAAAAAGCTGTATGGAAACAAATGCAACCCTTGTATATGCCGGAAGCTACATTAGACCAGTGGGAATCAATCACGCATGTATTTCAACAAAGATGGCAAATTCCACATTGCATTACTGCTATCGACGGAAAACATACTGTGATTAAAAATCCTGCAAAAATGAGATTCTCATTCTTATTCTTAAGTTATAAACATACATTCGCCGTGGTGTTAATGGGTTTTTTTGATTCTAAGTACAAATTTGTCACCATTGATGTAGGATCAAAGGGAATATTGATGGAAACATATTTGGTTGAATTAAAAGTTCTAGGCAAACATTTGTAATTATTGAAATTATTATTTTTATTTAATGCATGCAAGTGTAATAGTTAACAAATTTGTAGAAAATTTACGGTTTCTAATGATTTTACAATTTCACTTGAACGAGGCATAAATAAAGCCATCAGACTAATGGCAATGTGCATACAAGAAGCTCCTAAGTAGGGCTTTCAAAAGTGCTGAGTTTAGCGTGAACAACCTATAGTATTAATTCATGTGGCCCGTGCAATGAAGAAAGATGAATAAAAAGAAGAGTAAGTGTATAACTAGCAGGAGTAAGTTGAGGAATACCGGCCGCACCACCTCGGGATCAGCGAGGAGGTGGAAGGGGGGGAGCAGACGTACAGGATATAGGGCCGGCTGGCCTTTGAGAAGCAGTCGCCTGGCGCTAAGTAACGTCCAAGTTCGACACGGTGTCGTCTCGCGGGATGAACGAAGCTTTATCAAACGTTGGCGGGAGTGGAGACGTGCTGGCAGCAAAGGCTGTGTGTGAGACGGGCTGAAGACCGCCGGCACCCGCAGTGTGGTTTGGATATAATGTAGCACGGACCCTTTCACATATTATTGAAACCTTCTTTGATTAACTTATCAACAAAATTATTTTATTAATAAATAAAAGCATTTACGTTAATTAAAAAATTTAAACTTAAAAAAAAAAGTGTGGTGTTATATTTGCAGCCTAAATTAAAAAATTAAAAATTAAATTTTTGTGGTGAATTCCAAAACAAGGATTTTTACAAAGTGAATTTTAAAATTTAAAAACAATTTTTTGTATTAATTTTTTTAATTAGTTCAAAAATTATATTTACCACCTAAAACTAAAGGTTATTGTGGTGAATTTTACGATTATATTTATAACCTTAATTTTAAATAATTATTGAGGTACCCACATTTATCAATTCAAAAATTATTTTTACAATTTAAATTTAAAAATGTTATTGAGGTACAATTTTTGATTATTTTACAATTTTTTTCTAATTTTAAAATTAGTTAATTTTAATTTATTAATGAAAATAATTTAGTTAGTAAGACAATTGAAGAAAATTTTAATTATATGTAAAATGGCCCGTGCTACACTATCTATATTACTGATGATGTAGACTGATTTTCGTCTTCTGCGTGTGTACCCAAAACACTCGCCCATCGGTATTATGACTGTCAAATTCACGTAGTGAACTATCGACAGACAAGCTCTTTAGTATAAATGAAATACTTTTACTAAATTTAATATATTTTATAGTCGAATTGAAAATATGTTAGAAAAAAAATTATATCTGAAAGCATTTGTTTACATAGCAAACATGTGTTCTAACTTTAAATTCCATCTACGTTGGTTTTGATAGGGCTATTGGAAAAACGTTGTTCAATGTTGGGGCTCGGAGTGTGGCCACTGCGCAGATCGCTTGTGCACTCTATCCAGTTTTCCGTTCACATTTTGTAGCAAGCCAGGCGCCAGTAACTGGAATACAGAAAACCAATTTTTGCCGAGGAAACCCGAAGTGGAAGTTCTACGGTCTCACAACTCTGGCATTACAAAAAAAAATTGCATATTTAAACAGAATATTTACTACCGTCTCATCGTTTAAATATGCAACAAGCAGCCATGTAATTTTTCTTTGTAGAAACTTGGTTAACATATTTTAATTCCGATAAAGGATGCACAGCCTACTTTGGCTACATGGCTTTCACATCTGTTTCGTGAACTTGTGTTTTCATAAATATTTGCGTTTGTAAAGTAGTTATTTCACGTCCATGAATATGATTTATATTCTCTCAAATACGTTTGTGGTATGACATAACTACGGATAAACAACGCAATCAATAATATTGCCTAGAAAACGCAGACCTAACTTAAAATATAGACTGAATATATCATGCACCTTGTCTGCCAACAAAACAAAGTGAAATGTGGTAGTTTACTCTGCTTTATGACGTTTACAGTACCATAGAATCTACTTCGGCAAACGCGTAAATAGGNGACGTTTACAGTACCATAGAATCTACTTCGGCAAACGCGTAAATAGGACAAGTTTCCCTCCTTAAACTGTAGAGTAAAGCAGCTTTTACACGACTCGGGACACGTGCTAAACTCATACAAAACCTTACGCTAAATTCCATTCCGTGCGAGAATTTCTCGTGCAAGACAGATCTCGTACGAAATTAGGAGTTACGAAAAGTCCTTTTTTTCATGCAAATGGCACAGAACAAGCGATTATTATATCTCTGTATTAACGTGCAAACAGAAATGTGGTACAAGTTATTGCTGTAAAGAATGCTTCTTATTTTTTAAGGAATATTACTGAGTATAACCAGTGTTGTAAGATACTAAGGACGCTCGTTTTAATTAATTAATTATTCACAAAAATGACACGAAACTAAGTGNTAACCAGTGTTGTAAGATACTAAGGACGCTCGTTTTAATTAATTAATTATTCACAAAAATGACACGAAACTAAGTGCTTAGGAGCCTTTAAAGTAACCCTATCGCCCAATAAGTAATTTATCTGGGGTCATAAACTGTTCNCTTGGCCTCGGAAATCAGCTACAAAAATACTAGCTACAGTTATAGAATGAGTAATCGGACGGTATCTAGCATTGCTAGGGAAGTATAAAAAGCTGTATGGAAACAAATGCAACCCTTGTATATGCCGGAAGCTACATTAGACCAGTGGGAATCAATCACGCATGTATTTCAACAAAGATGGCAATTTCCACATTGCATTACTGCTATCGACGGAAAACATACTGTGATTAAAAATCCTGCAAAAATGAGATTCTCATTCTTATTCTTAAGTTATAAACATACATTCGCCGTGGTGTTAATGGGTTTTTTTGATTCTAAGTACAAATTTGTCACCATTGATGTAGGATCAAAGGGAATATTGATGGAAACATATTTGGTTGAATTAAAAGTTCTAGGCAAACATTTGTAATTATTGAAATTATTATTTTTATTTAATGCATGCAAGTGTAATAGTTAACAAATTTGTAGAAGATTTACTGTTTCTAATGATTTTACAATTTCACTTGAACGAGGCATAAATAAAGCCATCAGACTAATGGCAATGTTAATTTTACTTATGGTGGCAGAATACACAATGTGCATACAAGAAGCTCCTAAGTAGGGCTTTCAAAAGTGCTGAGTTTAGCGTGAACAACCTATAGTATTAATTCATGTGGCCCGTGCAATGAAGAAAGATGAATAAAAAGAAGAGTAAGTGTATAACTAGCAGGAGTAAGTTGAGGAATACCGGCCGCACCACCTCGGGATCAGCGAGGAGGTGGAAGGGGGGGAGCAGACGTACAGGATATAGGGCCGGCTGGCCTTTGAGAAGCAGTCGCCTGGCGCTAAGTAACGTCCAAGTTCGACACGGTGTCGTCTCGCGGGATAAGCTTTATCAAACGTTGGCGGGAGTGGAGACGTGCTGGCAGCAAAGGCTGTGTGTGAGACGGGCTGAAAACCGCCGGCACCCGCAGTGTGGTTTGTATATAATGTAGCACGGACCCTTTCACATATTATTGAAACCTTCTTTGATTAACTTATCAACAAAATTATTTTATTAATAAATAAAAGCATTTAGGTTAATTAAAAAATTTAAACTTAAAAAAAAATTAGTGGTGTTATATTTGCAGCCTAAATTAAAAAATTAAAAATTAAATTTTTGTGGTGAATTCCAAAACAAGCATTTTTACAAAGTGAATTTTAAAATTTAAAAACAATTTTTTGTATTAATTTTTTTAATTAGTTCAAAAATTATAT
>NQII01015615.1:0-15932 GCA_002778355.1 Clitarchus hookeri
TTGCAAGTGTGCTATTAGTGTATTTTGTGTGAGTAGCCCTAGTCTCCCGATGTGTCCTATACAGGTCTCCATCGGACGTTTTATGGATTCAAAGTGTATCACATAGAGAGAATACCACTTAAAAAATAAATTAGAGTTGGAGGGGCCCCTAGCACCAGTCTCTGAACCCAGTACCAATAGGGCCCTAGCAACTTTGTAAGAAGCTTGTTGTCTTATATAGGCGCTGCGGACCGCATCGCGTTACTCTGATTGGCTCCGTACCTCTGTTATTTGCATACGCACGCCTATACGAGGTTTTTTTGTCTGTCCAGTGTAGATGCTGTATGAATTTTAGACCGTAATCCATCCTTAGTAATTGCGGTGTGTTCTAAACCAAATATCAGGAATTCATATTTTAAATGTTAAGGAACCATCTCTGCTAGAAAGTCTTCCATTCACATTACCAAAAATAGTCACAAACGAAAACTAAATCTCTCATACTGTTGGTATCTGTATAAATCAGAATAGCCTCTGATTCTAATATTGCGATAATCAAAAGGTCAAGATGATGTCAATTGGTGCCCATGTATTGTTTCCCCTACAAGCTCCAGGCAAATGTTAAGATAGTTTCTTACTATAGGTCATAGCTACTTTCTTCCTCAATTGTCCCAAGTCTCTAGATCCTGTTTGTAAGAGTCACTGGTTACATCTGTAATGACGTCAATGTTGACAAGATGTTAAGCCAATGCAAAATGATTCCTCCTAAAATCACTCATTTCCATCAACAACAAGACAACATTATGAACCCCCTTCTCTTCATAATTAGGAGTCACCCGTATTAGTTGTGGTTATTCTAGAAGTCTCGTGAACTTTAAACCCTCTAGGAATGACGCAGATAGGGCTTAACGCCTCGTCGCCGGAGAGATTGTTGGAGACGGATCAAGTTGCTCAGAGAAGCAAGAATAGGGAAGGAATAGGTCATGGCCATAAGGATGGAACCATCTCAGCATTCACTTGGAGTGATTTCGGGAAACCATGGAATATTGAAATTAGGATATCCGGACAGGGAAACAAACTCAGGCTCTGTCGAAAGCGAGTCCGAAGGTTTACCATTTCACAGCCTCGGTCGGCTCTCTGGGAAACAGCAACCAGCGGAGTATGTGATGAGCAAACAACACGAGGAAGTGTGTACATACAGGTGGAAGAAGACATAGTAGGAAATGAAGTGTGTACACACAGGTGGAAGAAGACATATTAGGAAGTGAAGTGTAACCAGGATGATCGGGCACCTCTGTACTCAAGCAATGACAGGGGTAACTTACGCTACCTTAGTTACTGGCCATAGGTCTGTGTTAACTGCCAGGTCAATGTGCATTATCAATAACACCATCACCACAGATAATTACGGTACCACAATCTCGCTGCGTCTGTGATCCCAGCACAATCATCGTCGAACTCCACCGACTGACAATTTACGACACCCAGTGAGAGGTGCCGCACTGCCAAACACCATACAGTTACTGGTAACTGTGTCGTCTTAAACGGCCAATACGAGAGCTGCTGGTAAACAATCTACCTATAGTAAAACAGACGACCATAATACCAACCTCACATTTGGACCGGCGTCCATGATCAATCTGCGACTCTATACAACAGCTCAACTGTTATAAATGGACGAGGACAAAAACAGATTTATCAAGGAATTAGTGAGGGTTCTTTAGCAGTTTTGATCGGCAGGGTTATCCGGCAATGAGGCTGAACTGGGGAATGATCGCACCCACTGTCCAGCATGGCTCATTTTATAAGCACCACATCGAATATCAAGTGGTTCAGATTACCAGACAGGCAAGAGATTGCAGAATATTGAGACTTTCTGTGTGTTTACATTCAATGTAAACCCCGAAACCAATTCATTAATACGCTGATTTAAATAGATGGACGAATGGAAACTAAAAGCTCCATTCTGGTGGATAGACACGGTACATGTTTTGCTGCCAAGTTACTCCCGAAGCAAGCATTAGCACTTCACTAGTCATGTGCACTTTGACACTTATATAAAAGTCAACAGAATAATCGATGCCATGAAACAGTTCATTAATATATGCGGCAGTACAAAATTGTAGAGTTGTTCGTAGTATACAATCTGTATGAGCATTTCCCTTTGTGACAGTTGTGGCAGCATACTATGGTTGAGATTTTGCCTGCAAATATTCACTGTGGCGTTTACGCCCACCCCACACACAATCTATACTTATGGCCTTCCAGAAATGGAAACCAGAATGGAATCAGCTGGGCAGAGAAGTGATGATGAACAATTTTGAATACTAGAATACAGAGGTGCAGAGGGCAGATGAGAGATTCAGTAGTTATAAATAAGGGTTATAATATGATGAAATAAGTTCCTGCGAAAGCCTTGTTACAGCCAATTTCAAATGCTATCATTTATTAACAATGCTTTAAGTAATATTCTGTATTATCTATATGCATATAATTTTATAAACCTTTAAAAATTAAATCTACTTTTCATTAGAAAATAAAAAAAATGTTAAATCGTATAAACTTTAAACGTAGTAACTGTTTAAGTATGTTTTAAACGGTCGAAATTTGGCTCACTATGCAGATCTTGATGCTGAATTACCAATTTTCAACGCAAACATCACTCTAGAGGTTACTAAGAAATAGTGGACTCTCTTACAAAAATTACTACCTGGGTCTGTCGGCCAGAGAGACTAGACAGTCCCTGCCCACGACTCTGTCCAGTTCTTCGAGCACCTTCTCCTGGACCTCCGGGTGTAGCATCATGTACATAAGGGCGAAACTCAAGGTGTTACTGGTGGATTCCACTCCGGCCACAAAAAGGTCCATGCATGTCACGATCAAAGCTTCATCTGGTGACACAATGATTACATCAATTTATTTATCAAGATCTCCTGAAGTACAGAAGATCTCGTTTGTAAGCAGAATGTGTACAGAATCACTTGAAATATAAAACATAGCCTTCGGTTCATGATTTAAACTGGAAGGATCACTATTGAAACTAAACAGGAAAATGCTTAACTCTTGGAGTATTTTCGTATTGTTAAAATTGGTGTAAAACATAACTGCGGGCACTTAAAAAGGCATATAATTTCTAGTACAAAAAACCATAATGATAAAGTAAAATTACAGGCAATTATTATACGATATCTCTATAATGGCAACACTAGGTAACCGGAAGATATAGTAATTTTCATTGAAATTTGTATGTGAATATTTAAATCCTTTGGAATTGCTTCAACATTACAGTACTCCTGGTAATGTTTAGGTACTGAGTAATTAGTGGAGAGTTTTGGGAGGATCTTAACATCGAGGTATTGAGAACTGAGCTCTGAGTAATTAAAAAGTAATTTTTTTTCCTGGTGTTTCAGTAAGATGTGTTGCTAATAAGGTCTGAAATTCGTGTTTATGCCATTTTTGTTTGCGATACTTGCATTTTCATTGGCAACCTCATGAATTAGAAGTAAACAAGGTAAAATATGGAATTTTACTGGAAGTTAAACAATATTGTCGGGCACATTTTTAAGATGCAGTTGTTGGCTACTATCGTGACCTCAGAAGCAGCTTAAGTAGACGAGTGTTTGCGATATTACAATAGATAGAGCAAAGATTTATTCAATCCATGTATAGCTCCAAGTCGCCGGTCATTGCTGGCTTTATTCACACTATACTGGGCCAACATATGACCTGGTTGGAAGGACAAGCATTGCGTACTAAACATGTGTACTTCATTGGCATATAGTATGAGTGTGAATACGAATCAATTTGTGCCAACATGCCCGACAGTATGTTGCCAGGCATTGCTGCTCCTTGACCATCAACTTCCTGGTTGCATGTCTTCCGTTTTCTAAAAGGCTCTAGGCTTGGCAAATAGCACGTGAGGAAGGGATAGGTTCCATGTCCTGCTATATGCATATTATGCGATTACCTCATACAGCTGTATGACTCAACATTTCATCCCATTATTCATCTGAGTCATTTTAAGAGGGATCCTCAGAATGTCACGATCACATAAAGGTCTGCAAGATTGCTATATTCATCTCTGGACCAGAAAAATGAAATCATGAGCAGATTTCAGCTCCTCACTGGATGAGTGATACTTTATGACACTTCTTGGGGTCAGAGTTAGGGACAGTGTAGGTGACAAACATAAAGTGTGTAGGCTGAATAGCAAATTCGAGTTACCAAATGAAATACCATCTGGCAGCAGCTGGCTTCTGGGAGTTGATAATCATATATTTTTATCTCCCTTCGTACCCTCCAGTCAGATAGATGAATATACTATAGTTCCGTTGGACGTGTAGCTATATTCTCCAGGAGGCAATTCTGGCCATTGTTCCAGCTGAAGCTTAGATAGCCATGATTATCTCGGTAAACGTAGAGGGATGTCTCCTCATTAAGAAGGGTCCTGCAATTATGCAGTGGTTTGGTTGAAGTGCGAGTCCAACAGCGATGGCGATAGTCGGGCATGGTAATGAGGGTTGGTGGCCGAGGAGTGAAAGATTTCCTTGCTGCACAGCATTCAGGGATGAAACACATCATGTCCAATTTTCTTCAACTTTCCCTCACTCCTCAAACCACATCACCATGCCCAACTATCATCGCTACAGTTGGTGGTGGGTCGGACATTTACATACAGACTGAAGACTACAGCTTTGCGTATCCCAAACACAGTTTAATGTGAAGGAGACGCCAAGATCCCAGAGGATCACCGACTGCCACCCTGACACACTCTCGTGTCTCATGCAAAACTTACCATGACTATTAAACATTTAGAATACTTGACCTCTAACTTAAATGTAGACTGAATAATGAAAATTACAATATACACAACCAAGCAATTAAACTATAGTTAAAAGAACATTTTAATTTTGATATTACATTTAAAATTAATTTCTTTGTATCTTGGTTTGTGGCCTTTGTCTGGCTTATTATATCGATACTTTAACCGGGTAACACTCACCTGTGAATGTGGAGCCTTCTTTGGACTGCTGCAGCTGCTTCTCACGGATATATGTATCAATAAAGTCCCTCGGGCTCTCTGGAACCAGAGTCCTTTCATGCTCCGAGATGATTTCCTAAACACACAAATACATGTACTGAACAATTGTTATTCATGGCATTATTTCTTTTCTTTGTAGGCTGACAAAAGTTTTAGTTAATTAATGTATATTAAAGACTTCTGTTAAAGAATATTTGTGGGCTGACTAAATTGTTACTTGTTGAATAGGCAATACAGATTTCTGTTAAAGAAAATGTTTAAAAGTCAGCCTAGTCACTATGGTATAGGCTGTTCACGGTAAAATGAGCACTTTTGAGGCCCTAGTAATTTTTTTCGTATCAGTAATTTTTAAAATAAATATTGGCATGTTAGTAATAAACACAGTTTATTAATTTCACAGGACTAGAATGTAAATGTCTAAGGCTACAATAAAACATATTTATTGACTAGCTTTTATTCCGAATAAGAGGGTTCCAAAAAGTGCTCACAGTACCATGAAAAGCCTATAAAAACAGGTGACTTCGAAATTTTGGTATACTCTACAAAACACAAAGTAATTTTTGCTAACAAAATGACAAAAGTGGCAGTGCGCAGTTATAACATTAAGACGATACGGAAAACGCTCTGGAGTGTGTACGTTCTAATATATAAACACCAAGTTGAAAATACTCAAAATCATTGAATTTTACTGCAGAAGTGTTGGAACTGCTCTACTTCAATCACTAAAATTCTATTCATCATTTTTGTTGCTGGTATTTGGTGATTAAACAATGATTTCTAATGACCTCTAGTGAATTTTACTTGCCTGGCATTAAACCCTAAGTGCATTTTTCTGTTTCACTAGTATATAACGGATAATTAGCTGACTATTCGGTAAAATAATTCTACTGATTTAAATAACTGGTTCAGAATTAAAGTACAAAGAATTCATAAAAATTACAGTGATAAATTAAACCGGCAAATGAAAAAGGTTTGCCCAAAGTAATTGGTTATATCAGGCGACCATACTGATGAAAATATAAAAATAATTTAATGTGCTACAAGATATAATATTTGGAAAATTTAAAAAAATTATGCTGAAGTCTTGAATTAGATGAAAACTGCAAAAAAGTGTTGCTAGACTTCAGCATAAATGGCACACCAGTTAATAAGCATATAATTCCTATATCCAGCAGAGCCGTCCGCTTAAGTCACTACCTAAGGAAGGGAATTGCTTTTTTTTGTTGCACGAATTAATTGGCCTGATAGAAGTGAAGTGAAGTAAATAGATTTTGTTGGCACTTAACAGCGAGGTCTTGAGAGCCGATGAGGGTGATTGAGGTGAGTATGGAGCGGCGCCGGAATGCAAGTGCGGGGAAACTGGAGATCCCTGAGAATACCTGCCAACCAACGGCATCGTTCGGCATGATTCCTACTTGCGAGAATCACGTGACCCGGCCGGGAATTGAACCCTGTTCGCCTTGGTGGGAGGCGAGCAGGCTAACTGACCACACAGGCACCGTGTCCGATAAATATCCTACAAGTATATCGGATGTTCACGATCAAATGATAATAAACGCTAGAGAGAGTATGTAAGTACAAATGGAGCATATTTCATCAAGGAACCAATAGTCTAACGTCCATAGTTAACCTGCCAATGGCGGTGGCAATGTGAAGGCGCAGGTAGGCATACACAATAACTAGGTTGCCGGCAGTGCAATGATATAACACATTATTTACACATTTGGGCTGAAGGCATGGGGACAGACTGTCTGTTCAAAGTGTCCGCCTCTGTGGGACAGTCCTCCACCCGAGCCTACGGTGTACCTCCTCAAGCAGGCGACCTCGGTCAGCGTCACCAATGGCAGAGGGAAGAGGGGGAATTTTCCAAATGTTAAGTATAGGAGAACTAAGCGGACGGCCACGGAATGGGAGAGCGGGTGGAACTCCTGTGGAATCAAGTAAAACACTGTTGAATACAAAATTTATGAAATCTGAATCCTGATCCCACAAGGTGTGACCTTGGTTATGAAAAATGTTTAAACAAGCCTTTAGATTCTTGTTGAATCTTTCTTCCTGATTACCCTTCGGATAGTTTGGACTGGAGTAAAAGCTTGGTGGCCCAGCGAAAACACATGTTCTTACAAAACATTGGAAGTGAAATACTTCTCATTATCTGTAACTGTATCAACAGTACCACCGAACACCTTCCACACCTGATCGGCGAGTGCCTTAACAATGAACCACGCTTTCTTGTTTCTTAACGGCAGCAAACTGACCAATTTATTAAAGTTATTCAACAAAATTAAAATACATATATCACCCTTTTTGGATCTAAGTCCACATGAACCGTGCTCCAAAAAGCCTGGGGAATGTTCATGACCACCTGCCCAACATTTGCACGCTGAGCCTGCTTACACCTTTGACACAGATCCAACAAACGCACAGAAACTGATATGTTTCGCCTAAGACTAGGCCAGGCGAAATTAACTGCAATTTTGTTAAAAGTTTTGCTGACACCTAAACGTCCGCCAAACACGGACTCGTGAAAGCAGGACAACACCATAGTTCCCAGTGACTCAGGCAGCACGATTTTACGAGCACTTCCACTCTTACCTGTGAAATACAGAATACCATTATCTAACATACACTGAAGAGCCAAAAAAAAACTTGTATAGGCGTGCGTATGCAAATAACAGAGGTATGGAGCCAATCAGAGTAACGCGATGCGGTCGGCAGCTAGATCGGTTACTGCTGCTACAATGGCAGGTTATCAAGATTTAGGTGAGTTTGAAGGTGGTGTTATAGTCGGCGCACGAGAGATGGGACATAGCATCTCCGAGGTAGCGATAACATTTGGATGTTCGTGTACGACCATTTCACGAGTGTGCCGTGAATATCGGGAATCCGGTGAAACATCACATCTTCGACTACGCTGCGGTCGGAAAAAGATCGCGAAAGAACGGGACAAACGACGACTGACGAGAATCATTAAACGTGACAGACGTGCAACCCTTTCTCAAATTGGCGCAGATTGGATTTGTCGGCTGCCTTGCAGGATTTATGGTGTGAATTGCCTCCTGCATACCTTCAAACATTAGTCGAGTCCATGCCACGTCGTCTTGCAGCACTTCTGCATGCTCGGGGGGCCCTACACGATATTAAGCAGTTGTACCAGCTTTTGTTTGGCTCTTCAGTGTCTAAGGAAGTACAACATCTAATCTCAGGCCACATTTAACCTGAGCACAGAAATCATCATCTGCCTGGGCCTGACGCAAATTAACAAAAATTCGGGAAAAATCCTGTATAATATTAAGGAATGCCCCCGAAACCACCACCTCACCCGTTTCGAAATCAACAATATCGTACATACGTAATAAGGTATCAGCCACCTTATTTTTGGAGCTTCGGACACGATGAACATGGACACGGAGGCGAGATAGACGTAGCACCAACGATCCAGTTTGCCTAACTGTTAAAGATGGTTAAGGACCCAACACAACGCTTGATTGTCAGTGTAAAGTTAGCATTCGCTATGCTCAATATACTATGCGAATTTTTCGAGCACAAAAATGCATGCTAGAGTTTCCTTCTCATAGATTCCAAGCCTCCGGTCTGTCTTAGTGAAACTGCGACATGCGAAGGTGACACGCGCCAAAACCAACTCTGTCCTTTGACTTAGGAGAGTGCCTACGGCCAGTGAAGTGGCGTCAACTTGATCGGTGAATCGGCGTGAAAAGTCCAGAAGGAGGAGCACCGGCAGAGAAAATAATTTTTCTTTTAGCAGAGAGAAAGCTGACTCCTGCTCCTGACCCCACTGAAAATCAACTCCCCTCTCAAAGAATTCCAAGTGGCTGCCAGTTCGGAAAAATGATCAATAAAATGGGAGTAATAACCTTAAATTCCTTAAAAATTCCTGCATTCACTTCAAAGTCTTATGGCGAAATTAATTTAATATACTGACCACACGGTCGGGATCAATTCATCAGACAACTCTCACAGAGCAAATATCCCAAAAATTTCACCTTGTCTGATCCCAAGCTGACTTTATCTGGGTTTACTGTCAGACCAACTTACCGCATTTTGCCGAACCCGTGACGCAAACGGGACAAATGAGACTCGAGGTCATCAGTGTAAACAATGATGTCATCGATGTAGCTGAAGACAAATTTATATTTAAATTCAGACAATACGTGTTCCAACACACGTGACCGGGCTTTGCTAGTGAAATTGGAATCCATAGGAATGCGCGTGGACTCGTATTGCATCCAGGTTGTACCAACAGCCGTATACTTGCTACAGGAGGGATCCAGTACGCAATGGTGAAAGCTGTTATTCAAATCTAAAACGGAAAACACACAGACTTTAGCCAAGTGCTGAAGGGCGCAATCAACTGTAGGCAACGGAAAAGGATCCTCATGAATCTATATGCTAACCAGGGAATGGATAACCACCAAATGATACTTGTCACCTTATCTTTTTACATACCAAAAATCTCTGCGAACAATAATCTGATGTGGAGGGAACTGTTACGCCAGCATCTAGCAATTATCTTTATTTTCATTGAATGCTTGGGGCTTGGGAGGCGGACATTTAAATTGGCGGTCGCGCAACAAAATATCATCCGTCAACGAGAACTTATAAGGGAGAACACCGCATTTACCAATGCGTCAAGAGATTACAACATTTAAATTCCTCCTTCAGCTGATTCAAGCACATTTGAAAATCGGTGGCAGAACTCACGCCATCCAACAAGAGAGAAAACACACCAGGAACAGTATCGACCTGCAAGCCGTTCCGGATGTTTGGATCAAACCCAAAATACAAATAAAATTCGTCGATGTTAAATGACACCCTAGTTTTTCCCAGAACTTCAAAGTCTAAAATAAGGTCATGTGGCAGAGGAGAAAATACCCAAAAGAGAAACGTCCATGAAAACCTATCGATCTTAAAATGTAGGTTCACAACTACATTACTCCTAACGATATCGCCGTTAGCGAGACACAAGCGTTTCTCTGACACACATGTGACACGCCCTTTGGAAATAATCTTGGAATCCAAGAGTTTTTTTTTGTAAGGATTACTCATGACACATTAGGTTGCCCCAGTGCCAAACAAGCTTTTAAAGTTTTAATCTCCACAGGTGATCAACACCGTTCACTTCCTAACAGTGCGCGGGACTTTATCTGTAACAGGACTAGAAGACCTAACAGGACTAGAAGACCTAAGAGGACTCGAAGACCTAACAGGATTCGAAAACCAACGCCGATTTCCTGTCACGATTCGTTTCCCGCCCTAGGACATAATCTACGCAGGCGCCCGAGCTCGCCGTAATGATAACGTTGTCTCTCGGTTATCGTACGCCTGCTGCGATGACAATTCCTAGCTACGCGTTCCTGAGCTGCACAATAACTGCAACGCACAGAAGAACTGCGTTGCTCGACAACCTGCATATAGAATATTATGCCGGATGGCGCGGAGTTGTAGTCGCGGTCGGCTCCTACGGCAGGTGGAAAACAAGCAGGGTGTTCACTAGAGGCCACAAGACGTCCTTGAACCTCTACAGCCAGCTGGCGTAGCTCACGAAAGCTACATGGAACAGATACCAGTATGCACTCCTCACGTTCGTTACTGCCGATGGGGGGAGGGCATTGTCACAATGGTTACGATCATGACTCGCCGCTTCGTGTTGATCAACATCACGGCCACTCAGGCGGCGGAATAAATTAAAAGGTGCCTCATTTCTGCACACGTCCCACGGACGGCTAAATTGCAAATTAAAACATATTGCAGCTCCTCAGAAAACATCTGCAGGCGACGACGGGGTGCATGGCGTGCAAAGGAATTATATTAACTTGCTCTTTTAACAAAAAAAAAATTGTGACGCATAAACGGAGGGGAAATCAGGAGAGTGTGTACAGAGGAGGAAGTAGGTGGAGAGCCGAGCCGGGCGTAGAGCAAGCAACCGCGCAGAGTCGAAAGTAATGCAGACGTCTGGCGCGACGAGCGCTAGCGTCGCAATCTTTTCAAATTATTTTTCAGATTTTGGTCAACTAGAGCACTCCTTGAATCTTTCCTGATTCACAAGTGAAGATAAAAATCAATTTTCCTGTATCTGAGTTCATGCTACACTATTTTGTAATAAAGTCATGTCGTATTTATAATTGATGACGACGACATGATAAATATAATATAAGACCTCCCAGTTTTTTAAAAATATATTTTGTTTTGCCTTTTCTTTTTTTTAAACTATTTCTTACGAGCAAGTCTTTAAAACGACATATACGTAATCTGTATTTTAAAACAAAAAACATAATTATTTTTTAAGTTTAATTTTGCCTTGAAGTGTTTAAATAATACTTCTTGATATACAAAACATGAATATCCTGCGTACTGCTTTAAGTTTCAAGAAGGAGAATAGAAAAATGTTTTGATGTTACCTTGAAGTACTTCTTCAACTCTGTGGTGGAACCGTTTAAAGTCTTGAAACCTCCTAGGTTGGGGAAGATGTGGCGCATTGCAGGAAGGACATCAATTAGCCCACCTGCGATATTCCATGAACGAATGGCATCGAATACATTGTTGATCATCTGGAGGAACTTGTCATCGTCACGACCGATTCGAGTCCCCGCCATTGCGATCAACAGAACGTTGATGACGGAGAGGTTGAACAGCCCAGAAATCTACACAAGCATGCGAATACATAACCACATGTTACACTCGAGGTTTGACATTTTCTTTAACTAAAACTTTAAAAACAATTTTTTGTTCATACTTATAATAATTGTTAGCTGTTTTCGTAGCCAAACAATAGAAACACTACACATTCGTAATTGTAATTCAAATAACAAGTGGCTAAATTTAAGTTGCGAGACAGTAATAAAATATAATGGCGCATTGTTATTATTACTATCTTTATTTTTTTTTAACTCAGTCAATACCAGTCAAGAAATACTGAGTAGTTTATTTTCGTCAAACACTATGATAAAATAAGTTGGCTATATTGTGGATGTATATCTTTGAGCCAACTGGATAACCTAACAAAAGCCAGGTCCGGAGAACAGCATGCTGCACACTCATTTGCAAAAAAAAGTTGATTGCCATGAAAGTGCCATCGCAGTGGCACGTGCGTGGATACAAGCACAAGACAAGGTAGTATGTATGCAGAAAACACCAAGATAATGTACTATACCAATCATCCAATCATGCATTGCAGGGGACCAACACATGCAGGGTGCACTCTGTGTGATGTTGGACCACCTGGGGCACGGAGGGAGGCTGCGATACAGTCGGGCCAGGAGGCATACACACGTCGATCTTCTCCGGAGGAAGATCCTGCCACAGCTGGCACCACTGTCTCTCCAAATCCGCCACACTTGCCGCTGACCGAAGTTTCTGTCCAATCTTGTCCCAAACATTCTCAATGGGCGAGAGGTCTGGGGATCTTGCTGGCGAAAGAAGCACATTGACATCGTGAATGAAGGCCAGATATACCCGTGATGTATGAGGCCGTGCATTATCCTGCTGGAAAATGGGGGTTCCAAGCTGCACCAGTAAGGGGAGCGCACTTGACAGCAGAATTTGCTGGGCGTATTACCGCGCCGTCGGGGTTCCTTCAATCACCACCGGTGGGATGCGAGATCGTAGTAAATGACACCCCACACAATCATACCTCTCGATGGGGGCGTTGTACTGCTCTACAATGAAGCATGGATCACGGTGCTGGCCAGAACGACCCCAGACTTGAATTCGGCGGTCATCTGTATCCAGACAGAACTGTGATTCGTCGCTGAACACCACTCGTCGACGCACATATCGTAATGGCGGGCCGGGAGCAGTAAGTCAGCGGGCCACTGCAGCCACTCATGGCCCACTTATAGTGTCGGCATGCTTGGAGTACAACTGGCTACGCAGAATCGGGCCGCTTAAGGGCAGTTTGTATTTTGCTATATGAGAGTTGTATGAACAGTGGCCCAGACGTGACCAACCACACACAATAGTCAAGAAGTATAGTGTGAGCCACATACACCTGTGGGTGCGTTGTGGTGGTTGACTGATTATGGGAACTGTTTGTGGGCTGCTCATGTGCAAGCAGATTTGCCCAAATAGACTAACTGACTTTAGCTACTTGGGATTCTATTCCAACATACAGTTCAGATTCACCATGTGATCTTATTCTACAGCTGTACCATACCAGACAATACATGTGGTTATTTCAAAGGTTGCTGTTACAGTTCCCACATGGAGAAAACTGTGGAGGAGTTACAAGTAGAGTACGCATGTCATCTCCGCAGAAAAGATTCCTGTGACACAGCACTGGTCTTCACAGCTTTGCCAATAGTAGCCTATAGTTCAAAGAAAATTATGAGTTTTTAATGCTCAGTTAGCACAACTGCTATGAAGTGTATTTCACTTTCTTTATCAGGATTTCAAGGTGGCGAAAATGTCTACAACTACACAAAATATTTGCGCAAGAGCAAGGCTCTGCTGGAAAGTTAAATGTAAGCAAACGTATTGTCGCTGTTTGGTTACATCAATTAGAAAATAATGATGGCAAATCGTCAGCCAGTTTTGGAAAAATTTGCAAAAGACTGAAATCAATCCATCTCAATTTATTCTATAAATAAAACAGAGCTGATCGGATCCGCACTGCGGACTTCTGTGAAGTGATCAAATACATATTTACAAAAGTTATATTAAATTCTCGTGGCAATATATGCAGTTACTTACTGGAAGAACCTTGGACGACTCCAGCATCTTGATCACGTGGCTGACTTCGTCTAGCATAATGTCCTCCGTGCTGGTCTTCCCGAAACCAAAATCTCTCAGGTGATGTATAGCGAAACGGCGTTGCTCTACCCAGAATGCTCCGTCGGAAAAGAATATGCCTGGGCACAGTACATTTCTGTGATTTCAGTGGTCAATAAATCACGTACATAAATTTATCTGTTTTCAAAGGAAAAATGTTATTTGAACATTTGGAGGCTTTGCAAATAGGAAAAGGTATCTGGCATCGGGCTAGCCGACTTAGGTTCAGGAAATCTTTACAAATGTTCATGCCAAAAATGTTAACTTAACAGTGGAAATCAAGTAATCTATAATTATTTATTTAACACACACAAATAATAATATTTTGCATAACAATAATTTCTTACTTTGCATTAGCAACACACATTTTACCTCACAGTTTTATTTATATTAATTATAAGTTAAATACTACAATTTACAATTAATGTACAAAAAAACCATCTCAAACTAACCAAGAATTAACTACTTTTAGGTTTTTTTCATATTAATACAAGTGCAAAACGCTTATGATTCATTCCATAATTAGAAAAAAAAAACCGAACACTTTATACAAGGGGGTGTAATTTTTCAAATCCTTTACCGAAAAAGTGTGAATAAACCGAAAAAAAACAGACTATAACAATAATCTATAGTTGATAACATTATAATGATAAAAATAACAATTGTTTTCAGACACATTAATCTGTTTGAAGCATTGTATCTGCTTGTGTTCCCGTCGTTCACACATACCTAGTCGCTTGTTGAAGGATCTGTTCCGGAGGAGGAATGTGTCTGGCCTCGCCTGGAACTCCTCTCTCTTGAGCACCTCGAGCACAGTGTTGGGCTCGCACACCGCGACACAGGAGCTGGACCCCAGCATGAAGCCGACAAGAGGTCCGTATTTCGTCCGCCACTCCTCCATGTGCAGGTGAATGTACTGCGTCGGCATGGAGAGCACCGAGCCGATGAAGGGCAGACAAGGTGGACCTGAGCAACACGTGAACATTGCACACCTATCACCAGGTCAGCGCTCCTAGGAACACCGAGTACAGAGCCGGCTGCTAGGGCGTTATCACAGAAATGTACCCCACGTATCAGCTTTCAAAGTTAAAGGTTTGGTAACACATCGCACAGGCTAACCAACTGCGCTGAAGAAATACATTTTATTTCAAAAACCCAACGTTCTTGAAGTTAATCTATTTTGATGCTTGGTGTTTAAAAAAAAAATTCATTGATTACCAAAATATCATACTGAGATCTATTTTGTCTTTGCCCTGTTAAAGTATGTAGTCTGATTAACTCTGTGCATACTAATGATTTATCTTTAAAGTGTTTTAATTTTTTTTTTCTCTTGTTACCAAGGGAACTGTTAAAATTGTTTCTACTTATCAGATGGTTGATTTATTTATTTATTCATTGATAGATATATTTATTCATACATTCGTTTCTCCTGCTNGATAGATATATTTATTCATACATTCGTTTCTCCTGCTTCTTTATTTTTATCCATTAAAAGTTTTTATTGTTATTCCTTTGTTCACTAAGTCGTTCATCGCTCACTCGCTCACTCCACACATGTTACTCCCGCACCCCCTTCCCCATCAAACGTCCGTTAATTANAGTCGTTCATCGCTCACTCGCTCACTCCACACATGTTACTCCCGCACCCCCTTCCCCATCAAACGTCCGTAAATTATTTTTTTGTTAATATAATGAGCGCAAATAAATTTTTGCGAGAATAAATACGAAATTCTATGTATAAGCTCGGTTACTTGTTTCACATCAGAAGTTATTGTTTATTTAATTAAATCGACTGTTGATGTATGTAGGTGTGTGAATTTGTGTGTACGAATAAACATGCCATTAATATTTTGTTGTAGGTGTATCTTTGGGTAAATTACACAACTTTAGATGTATCAAAAGTAAAATGTCTTATTTCAGTTCATTTTTGACTTTTTTTCCGTGCTTAAATAATTATTTGCTGTGATTTTCTTTCCTTCAGAAATCTTTAAACTTAATTGAAGTTTTTGAAGTTTTGCAGATTTATATTATCTTGTAGTTTTTTTTATATTACAATTATATGTATGTGAGTATGTGTCATATGCCATATATGTTTGGGTGTGTATGTGATTGCGTTTATATATATATA
>NQII01015616.1:0-11098 GCA_002778355.1 Clitarchus hookeri
TAACCTAGGATGTTTGGTTTTTACACTAAACTACGAATATAGGATTGTGGGGATTTAAAGGAACTGTAAAAAACACCAAAAGAATGTAAATTGACTCACCTAGGTAGGGGGCTGGTATAATTCCTCTGACATTAATAGATGTAAACACNGAATGTAAATTGACTCACCTAGGTAGGGGGCTGGTATAATTCCTCTGACATTAATAGATGTAAACACACATATTTTGTAAGTTTTTTAAATATGTTCTACTTATTTTAACATTACGCCTCTTGAATATGAACAAAGTAAGCTGTGCAGAACCCATTAATGCAACTTTTGATGGCCTAGGACGTTTCGTTCAGAAATGTACACAAACTGGCTATACTGCTCATTTCGCAATTTTGTTCAATTTTTTTAAATATGTTGTACTTATTTTAAAGCTATGCCCCTAGTATATTCGTGTTCTATGTGATTAGTAGAGTAAATATATATCATAATTTTGAATTTTTTTTTTTTTTTTTTTTCAGAAAAGCCCCTAAACTTAATAATTACCGGATTTTTGGGTTTTAAACTAACCTAGAATTTAGGATTTTAGGGATTTAAAGGAACCGTAAAACACACCAAAAGAAAATCAATTTACTCACCGGATATAATTCCTGTCAACGGCCAACTCAACCTTACCTCACTCGACGGAACACAGTGTTCCACAAATCCGGCACATACGCGAATATAACGCACTAAATCACTAGTTTTCAGCCGCGCATAACGCAATGAAACACTCGTTTACAGTAAAATATACGCACAGAATCACTCGTTATTGCTTTCTCCGTTTTTAAATCCGTCGGATTGGGAGGGCACAACGAGACCCGGCAAACACGCTATGGCTACTGATATTTTTTTAATTGACCATTAAAATGCCCGTAATGACATCCGTGGCCGCTAGGTAGCGTGGAATTAGCAATGCGCTGCCATTATTAATGGCAATAGATGTTAATAGACATAAACAAACTGGGAAACTGCTTGTACATTTCACAATTTTTTTTTTATATGTTCTACTTATTTTAACATTACGCCCTCTTGAATATGAACAAGGTAAGCTGTGCAGAACACATTAATGCAACTTTTGTTGGCATAAAACGTTTCATTCAAAACGTAAACAAACTGTCAGAAACAGTCACCTCACAAACTTGTTCAATTTTTTAAAATATGTTGTACTTATTTTAAAGCTACGCCCCTAGTATATTCGAGTTCTACGTGATTAGTAGAGTAGAAATATACCATAATTTTGAATTTTTTTAAGGTGCACCATTTGATAGGTAATTATTAACTCTTGTTCAAAAGTTTATGCCTACGAAGTAAAGTAATGTTGCCCTATTAAACAGTAAATAAAATAATGTTGAAAATCAATTGTAACCTAAAAATTGCTTCTTCAAATGGCGGCACATATTCCACAAGTATATGAGATTTATACATCTTCGTTTACTTGTATAATTGCATACTTCACTTGCAGTTTGGACAGCACTTATAATGTCAGTTCCGGGGACAGATACGCACAGTATGTCCTTCAGGCAAATTTGGACACTGTTTAAGAACCGCAACTTTTCCGAAAAATAAAAAAAAATCTAAGAAAATGGTATAAATCGACATTACTAATCATACTGAACACAAATTTAAAAAGGGTATCACTGTATTTGCAGTACATTCTACCAAATGTAATAGTGGGGAGGGCTATGGAGATCAGGGAAATCTTAAGGTAAAACACGTAAAATTTATGTAAATTATATGTTGTTTGTGTTGCTTAACCATGTTAAATGCAAGAAGTTGTAACCTAACCTAATCTACTTCATGATAAGTGATTACGGGAGTAGTGTGTGCCAACACGTGATAGTGTTTTATAAAAAGTATAATAAGGAAGTGCACATGTGTTCATCCAACCCCGTGATTCTCCTATTGTGAAGTTAGGTTTAATTTTGTTAGGCCTTCTGCATTTGACATGGCTGGGCGGCAGCAGTACGTAAGTCTTTCAATGCAGTACTACACAGTACAATTCACTACACTTACTTTCCATGCAAAAATGTGTTACAGAGATTAAAAAACATCTGAAAGAAAAAAATATTAACACAAAGCTAAACAGGAACACAAACTGCAAATCTTTTTCCATTTAAGTTATTCTGTGCTCTGCAATTTTGCTACATACATATTTGATAAATAATTTTGGTCCAATGTAGCCCAAACATTTTTCAATCCAATGAAACTGTGTTGCACACATATTATTGCACTCTCAATATCTGCATGAATGTGTTTTCTAAACAAGACTGTACCTATTGTATAAATTTCAAAAAAATTTTGATCATATGTATTTAAAAATAAGTGTTAATCAAGGGAAACCATATTGAATTGCAGTGTGAATGGCAAGAATTTAATACATACATAATAAGAAAATGGTGGAGCCTGAATAAATTGGCATACTTACGGGGGAAATGTAATTGAGGGGAATGTAAAATCAGGTCTCTAATGTATTATACTTTCTGTGCTATGTTATGTGCTAAATCTAATGTTTTCTGGTCTTGCAAAGTTTAACTCCACCAACATGACACTGCATCAACAACATGCCGACACAGACTCTGGTGTCGCATGTAAGTCAATCAGAATTCAGGATGGCACTGACAAGACCAGCACCAACAAACTGATGTCAAGTTGGATTTGAATCTCAGATTCACTTTAAGTATACACTTCAAAAATTGGTAACTACCAATCTTTAAAAATGGAACTAGAGAAAATTTTTTTTTAGGAAGTTTCAGCATACTAACTTGCCTTAAAATATTCTGTTATGTTTTTAACCATCTGTGTAAAGGAATATTAGAAATGCAGCATTGTTTGGTTTTGAGACAGTAACGCTCCGTACTGGGAGTGGTTGGGGAGGGGAAGAGAAAAAAATTTCTGTCATTTGTTTTCAATCTTCCCAATGACTCCCCATTCTGAGCCCAAAGTAATCTCTAAACCAAACAATATCACACTGAATCTGGTATTCCTGTAAAAATAACATTCAGCACTTAAATACAATGTCTACGCAAGGGAAAAATTTTTTCTATCAAGTGTACTCAACATTCCTAACTACTATTAGTTTAGAGTCCTAATGCGTCTAAATCAAACGATGTCGTCTGAATCTGATATTCGTTTACAAAGAGCATTCGGTACATAACAAAATGTCTATGCANCGTCTGAATCTGATATTCGTTTACAAAGAGCATTCGGTACATAACAAAATGTCTATGCAAGTATATGTTACAATAAAAAATTTTTAGGGAAAAAATATTTTTCTGTCTAGTATTTTCACTCTTCCGAACCACTCCTTTTGTTTGTAGCCCTACCGTCTCAAAATCAAATGATGCCACACTGAGTCTGATATTCCTCAACCATTTCAGGCCCACTTTAATTTGCGGTTCCAGATGTTGCAAACAAGAAATTTCATGGTGCCTGCTGTACTTAAAGGGGCACACAACACAAATTTCGATTTCCCTGTTTTTATTGTAAATTAAAATTTAAAAAAATTACAAAATTAATGCAGCAAACCTGGTACGAAGACGTTGTGCCAAACCAGAGATGCACTGTGAGATAGATAAATACTAAGCACACTGTGGCGGCATATCACTCGTCGCCGACCGGGCTAGCAGGTACTGCTGGAGTAGAGAACACGATAACAAGCAGTTGCACACGTTCAATCTTATTTTTATCAGTCGGGTACTAGGAACAAAATACGCATGATACACTGAAACCTCGGATTGACTGTATGTGTAGTTTTCAGGGAATATGAGTCAAATTATACTCAAAACATTTGAGTTCGAAAGGGAAGATTGGCTGACACCGAGTGCCAAGGTAACATAGCAATGAAGTGAATACTGCAGGTAAGGCATGAGACTGTTCATGGTTTGCGTGTAATAATTGTTATAATGAACACAAATGAAGTATTTGTTGTGTAATAGAAAACGTGAGCACTGCTAAAACATCAGTCTATCACTGTGTTACAGAAAATACTTTTTAATACTGTTATTCTATATAAGGAAGTTTTAATCATAGCTCGCCATAATTTAAACATGGAAACAAGAACAGCGTAAAATTATGTCCACTACAGCAGAAAATTCTGTTAACAAAAACATGGAGATGCAAGGCATAACAAAGAATTCACCTCGTGGATGAATTCCTGAACAGCTATAGGCCAACACAAAAGGGTGGTAAATCTTTTGTGTGTATTTAATATTAGATTAACTTTTGCAGAACCAGAAGAAAATTACATTGGCTTTAAATATTACAGTTATAGATGGCCTCCTTACCTCTATTTCTTTGAGCCATCTAATTTTCTTTATCATTCTTATTTGTTAATAGCATATAATGTGATGTCCGTCTTTTATCTGTCTTAATTCTAACTATAAACATATTGACATTCAAATATGCTTTATTTATATGTATACATTAGCTTAGTGAAAAAAAATAAAAATAAAACTTACTGCAACATACTTGTTTAGTGTGAGGAATACCGAAAGCAAGAGTAGTGTTTCTTCTTTATAGCGTCAATGAACGGGTGAGGTACTGGAGTGATGTTTTTCGGCAGCGAAAGGTCTATGGCTTCTCCTGACTCCACTCCTGCTAAGTTCCTATCTCTCAAATATGCTAGTATTAGCTTCATAATGTCTTCTTCCCACCCATCACTTAATACTGCATGTTTATTTTTAAGAACCTAATCACCAGATGACTTCGAATGTTGACTTATGTATCCGACAGTCTATCTATTTACATTCCAGTTACAGTGTAATATAGCTGTAATTGTCAGTCTATGCAAACTGCTGAATGAGAAGTGAACTCTTTTTCACCCATGTTTGAAATTAACGTTGTACATAGTAACTTACCAAATTACGAGTATGTATGTAAATTTTTACTTGCTTTAAGTCCTTATAAAAAGTTTTAACCAAACATTTTCATGAGTACGTAATGAGCTTCAGAACAACTGCTAACCCACAGTTTCTTAGAATTTTTTTCCTCACTGAATGATTTATGTTCCTAAAATTTTTCTCACTTTCTTCGTAACATTCATGCTCTTACATTACGTAATGGAGAATCAACACAAATTTTTCTATTAACGATTCACTATCTCTGTCACATGACTGAGTCGCCCACTGAAGATGGATATTTGTATTTACTTTCCATGCATGAATTTTGGAAGACCATTGTTCTACTTTCTTAACTTTTTCATTAATGTTTTTTTAATAATGCTACAAGTCTAATTCATGCACATTAGTGGGATCTCTCTCCTCATATAATGGCGTACTCTTACATTTATATTACTTAAAACATTTTTACATCAGATTTTTCATTCACAGTTAGTTTAGAAATTAAATTTTGAAATGTGATTTTTCCAGGTCTCCCTTCACCAAATATTTTTGCAAATGTTCGAAGTCCCCTATGCAAAACCATGAGACAGTAGATGACATATTTTGCGCAAAACCCTGGGCAATCGTATTGTCCACCTCCTACTAACCGAACATTTTTTGGAGTTCTTTTATGTTAGTGTCTCTTTCATTTTGCCACGCCAAGTTTATAACTTGACTAATTATACTGTCAATGATTGTTTAATGTGCCGTTCTTGAAAACATGATAATATCTAGATACCTACAAAATAATTAAAACTGCTTGAACAAAATTTCAGAAAAACGCAATGATGAAGCAATCTCCAAACTATCCTCTGGCTTTTTGCCAGCATTTAAAGTTTTGTTTGAGCTGTATGTTTATTTATTTGTAATTAATTATTTATTTATGCTACAAGCACCTACCCTAGCTAGTTTTGTATAATCAGAATATCACCTCTCAATTTATTTATACGTTAATATTGGTTTGTTTACTTTTTACATTTCGACAGTTCTATTTCCTTTATTTGTTACGTGCAAACTCAGTTCAGATATCTTTGGCAATGTTAATTTTATTTGTATCATTGTTTTTCTCTTTGCATTTCTAGCTGGGTTTATCCAGCAGTTTTGGCCTTGGAGAAATGTATTAATTACAGGATTGATTATACTATGATATAGAAGGAAGTGACGTCTTTTTGGATTTTCCAGTGTCATTAGCGTCATCATGTGAACCCTGGTGACTAATGACTCTCTCCTCAGATGCCATGATGAACAGATCAGCGTAAGATTTTGTCTGCAAGATTTGCATATAATTTTGGATATTCCCACCCTATAATTTTGGATATTACCACCCATCATAAGAGTAGGCATGGTGTTACAGAGGCACCAAGTTATGTTTAATATGCAGGGCATAAAAGAAGACCCCGAACCGCATTATAATTAGTTTTGATGTGTTTTCCAAGAACTTTGGCTGCCATCTACACCAACATGATAAGTAAGACCTACAGAGGCTGGGTAGTGTGTGCAACTTCATCTTATGTTTTAAGAGCTACAGATGTTTTGTAATTGTAATTTGTTTTGGAATATCTAAATTAATTATGTTTGAACTTGAGGAGAGTAAATTTGGAAGATGTTAAATTTAATCTAAAATTTTATGAGGGCGTTTTAAGTTTCCACGAATAGTACCAGAAGCCAATAGTGAGATTCTTATGTTCAAAGCTTAGTTAGTGCTACAAACATTTTAATGATTTATTAATGAGAAAATCTGATTAACCAGTTTACGATTACCTCATGTAAATTATCTTTTTCTTAGCTAAAGCTTAAAGAAGTGATTTAGTATATTAATTACATTTCAGACTGATCATAATTTATTTTAACGGCTATTTTTCATGGTTTTCTACTGATTTGAAACAAAAAACTGAACTGATGATTTTTCACATTACTTACAAATCCCTATTTTACGTAAAAAAAATAAATCAAATTAATAAAAAAAACAATTTCTTTACATTTACGTGCTGTGTTATGCTTCACGTAGCCGTTGAAGTAGTTAGAATTCTTTATTCGGTGATTTGCATGTTCTCTCACATTATTATTTTCATACAAATTGTATGAAATAGTGTCTGTTCTGTTATGCCGAGAATAAGGGTAACTGTTTTGCAGTTTTGTATTGTGAAGGATATTCTTCTAATACGTCGCCATTGCCTCAGGGTAGACTTACCTGCGTTTTAGGTTAAATATTCTGGTGGCATTTGTGAACCTCAATTGCTTGTATAAGCCAATTTTCTCACGCCACAAAATCAAAGGGATGTCGTCTTGCGTGGCATCATTGTCCTCTTTGCTAGACGCCACTCTCATAGAGAAAGTCAGCAGCGTATTAGGAATTTCATGCAATCGTCACTTGTATGCCCGACAAACTTCACACACATTTTGTACTATATTATATTGTTTTCNTTATTCGGTGATTTGCATGTTCTCTCACATTATTATTTTCATACAAATTGTATGAAATAGTGTCTGTTCTGTTATTCCGAGAATAAGGGTAACTGTTTTGCAGTTTTGTATTGTGAAGGATATTCTTCTAATACGTCACCATCTAATACGTCGCCATTGCCTCAGGGTAGACTTACCTGTGTTTTAGGTTAAATATTCTGGTGGCATTTCTGAACCTCAATTGCTTGTATAAGCCAATTTTCTCATGCCACAAAATCAAAGGGATGTCGTCTTGCGTGGCATCATTGTCCTCTTTGCTAGACGCCACTCTCATAGAGAAAGTCAGCAGCGTGTTAGGAATTTCATGCAATCGTCACTTGTATGCCCGACAAACTTCACACACATTTTGTACTATATTATATTGTTTTCTCTTTATTACAAGAAAATAAATTATCATTTGTGTTATTTTTATTTTCTCACACATACACAAGTGTAAAACCCTCTAGACTAAACCACTTCAAATTTGGCACCCAAACGTCTGGGCTTAACTACCTTGCAAGTAATATCACTATCTAACACTTTAGAGAAGACCATGAAAATCCATTTACACAGGTACAAGTAGTTTTTATGTATATCATGGCTCCCTTGCAGTAATACAATATATTGCTTAGTTCATTCCTACCGTCACTGCTGATTTTTAACAGGAGACCAGACAACAATGAAATATTTTTTTTATATTCCCCTGATTGGGAATAAGATGGCATGTCAATTTTTGCTGCATCCATGTCTTCAATTTAACTAATAGAGTTCACTTCTGTTCATAAAAAATGTTATTTAAAGTGCCGTAGTCTATTAAAATTATTTGATGCTCAATATCCTCATTGAGCACTTCAAAATATTTCCTGCGACACTCAGACTAAAATTCACATGGTTTTTATATATTATAACTTATGTTGTCACAAGAATCGTTAGGTAGTTCGTTCCTGAGGTAGTTGCAGTTTCAAGTCCGGTCTGAGGTCTATCTCCTGACAACAGTATTACTTACACCAATGCTTCCTGCTTTTTTTCTTTATATCATACTGTGCACGAGTTACTAATCGGAGCATCTGGTGATTTAGCATCTACTCTGCCACTACAGTGTAAAGTTTATTTCTTCACAGATGACGTTACACCAGGCTTTAAGTTTTGCCCTTTCAGTTTCATCACACATTAATTTTAATTTCATTAATTATGTTTCATCGAAATTGGTTTCAAGAAAATGGTTGGAATATAATGCTCCAGAACCAGGTATAAATTTTTTTTCTTTCACAAAATTCAACCCCTATGGAAAACACTTTAGGGAATATCGACCTGTCTGGAAAAACATGGGAAAATATTCCCTTACCTCGATTTCCTGGATTACGAGAAGAATTACTACATAAAGTCACTACAACTGGGCATTTTCCCAACAATCTACTGTTTACCACTATATAAAACTATCTCTATATAAAACTATCAACTTAATTACCTATGACATATATGTAATTCAGAAAACTCCATTACTGGACATATCCATGAGGTGAGCTCGCTATGATATTCATGCGACTACGGCTATGGTGTGTGTTAACAGCAAACAGCAGTTTGCGGCGCGCTGCCAGGAGAGCAGAGTAACATCACGGCTACTTGTTCTCAGTCATATTTCTCGGAAACAGGCGCTGGGAACAAAAAAACCAATATTGCCATAGGGCATAGTAGGTTTTTATCTTTCATTACACCACAACTTGTGTTTTGTGTTGTGTGCTCCTTTAAGTCAACACAACACTTGTTTCATTGTAAAAACCAATGCAGTGTATTGTTTAAATTCAGCTATAGTAATATGAACCAATTGAAATGTAGACCAGTTGCACGGTTTATATATCAGTTTTTCCACAGGGAACATAATTGGTCATTGAGCTTCGTAGTGTACACAACTGGCCAAAACAAACCCTTTATGTGAATCATGTACATAATTGTGCACACAGGGTTGGAATGGGTTAATTCAGAGGGTTCAATGCATAACAGAATGTCTTAGCACAAGTATGCGGTACAAAGCAAAATTTTCAGGGGGGAAATATGGCTATGTGTGGAGTGTACGCAAACTTCCAAACAAATCCCAGTTCGGAGTACTGCTCTCTCTAAACCAAACAATGTCACACTGAATCAGATATTCCTTTACAAAGAGCACTCAGTACGTAACACGGATAACAGTACAGATATTAATTTTTTATAGTTATAAGTTCATGTAATTTTTTTTTATAAATATTTTTATTTGGATTTATTTTATTTGAGATTTACATTCATGATAAGGGCTCTTGTAGGCTCTGTCTCTCTCTTAGTGATGACCAGGTGATGCAGTTCAGAATAAGATCGGGGTCTGCAGAAATTTAAATTTTTTTTAAAAGACTGCCTATTGTAAAGTTAGACAAGGATGTTGAAAGGCATCCTAGTCAGTAGTAAATGTGCTCGGACACAAAAGAAGAGGCCTACAAGCACTAACCTTGAGGATTTTTAGTGTTATAATCTGAGGGACACAGACGTGTCCAGGGATGACGCTACCAACACTGCCGTTGCTATTATGAAAAGTCAATCCAAGGAAGTAGCTGTACTACTCAATTTTGCTTAGACTAAACTTTTGATTCTAAAAATTGAAGAAGGGGGAAAAAAAGGAAGTTTTTGTTATCGGAAAATAATATTTTATTTTATTATTTTCCTGGATGTACCAATTGTCCTGGGATTGTAGTTTCATGTTAGCTAACAGCGACACTAATTAAATCAACCTTCTACATGAATTTTTAACATCAAGATCCCTGTTTTATTATGAGACATTCTCATGTAATTTATAACTTTGTTTGTCTGCAACGGTCAATCTAAAGAGTTAATTTCATTGAAATGTTTATCTATTTTTATTTTATTTTCCAGTTTCAACATAGTTGCGCGCGCACAGTGTAACAAAATTCGACAGTGAACGTGGTAGGGGTATGACCCAATGTGCATGCGCATATAGTTGCGTGTACACAGTGTAACGAAATTAGACGGTGAACGTGGTAGGGGTATGACCCAATGTGCATGCGCATATAGTTGCGTGTACACAGTGTAACGAAATTAGACGGTGAACGTGGTAGGGGTATGACCCAATGTGCATGCGCATATNGTATTATCAAGATTATATTAAAAATTTTCTTATAACTATTTCTAAAACATTTGATTTTTAAAACAGTAAATAAACACTGGAGCATTGTTAAAAAATTTGCTTTCGTGAAAACAAAGTAATTTTTGACCAAAATACTTTACTGCTTTTTTTTGCTTGTTTTTGTGCATGTTTGCAAATAATGTCTGAAGTAAAATAAGGCCTGGCCAGTGTATGCTATGAGAGCTTGCAAATTACTTGACTNATGTCTGAAGTAAAATAAGGCCTGGCCAGTGTATGCTATGAGAGCTTGCAAATTACTTGACTTTTTGAACAAGTTAAGATGCACCTGCACATTTAGACGCCATCACTGTTGCTTATGTCACTGTTGCCTGCATTACTGGTATAGAGCTGTCCTGTATTATATTTTACTATATTTGATTACATTGAGTTAATCATGAAATAATAGCCATTAATTTATCCCAAAACCATGCTTCACTGTAAAATAGTTGTTACTCATTCACCGCAGTCTCAAAAATTTTCAAATGATTAAATATTCCAAATTATAATGTGGTGTTTCAATCTATTTTGCAGCCAGTATTCATAAAAATTCCGTAGTTATAATATGCATAGCAGCGGTATCAAT
>NQII01015617.1:3470-24271 GCA_002778355.1 Clitarchus hookeri
ATTTTTTTAAATATTTCCTACCTACAGTTGTAATGGCGCCAATCATTATTGTATATTAAATTTTTTGTGTCTGTCGATACAACTTGTAGGCTTCCATCCAGCTTTTTACGTCTGTAAATGGTATACCACATTGTTTCGAAACCAGTACACACTTGGCTTTGGCTCTCATTATTTATTTTCCAACTGTTTTAAATGTATTAATCTAGGTGCGGGCACCACACAACTAAGTTATAAATTTACCAGAAAAACTGAGTGGGAATTGAACACTCAATCTTTGCATTACAGATTTCCACCCTGTATCCCAGAGTCACGTAACATTGATTTAAAAAACCGTTAATAATTTGATAAATGAGACATCAAGAAGTAATGAATTTACACATACACACTTAAATGGCCTGCTTTATAAACAATAATTGTTTTTGTAGTGCATCAATTTGTTAACAATATATAATGGACTTTGACGAGTAATGAAAATGCCTCGCTTTAGTTTGGTTAGCTAAACAGTTAAGCAGACAGCTAGCACCTTCTGTTAAACATCGCTTGAGCTGCTATTAAAAGCCAACATCTCAGCTATTTTAGTGCACGAGAGTGCTGTGTTGATTGCCAATGCGAGACTGTCGTGTCGACAGCCAACTCGCTTGTAATAGGAATAGCTGTCTGACTACTTCGTGTCTTCGAGCATCACGGTTGAACACGAAGATCTCATTGCAGAAGCGACACAGGGGACTAAGTAATGGCCCCAACGTAGTTGAAGATTCTGTGGATGTCGCTGCAAATAGCATTGACAACGTAAGCAGCTCAGCTGGAACTAGCAATGGTACAACCGAGGACGAAGTTGGGAAACTGGTCGCAGGCGCACCACTTATTGCGCACTTCGTCTTGATCTCTGCAGGTCAAATAAAAAATATTGTCCCAGTGCATGTGCGCTCCTACACTTTACCTTAACTACAATCCATACAACATACTTGTAAGGGTGTCGTAGTTCAGAGTCACAAGAATAGCTAAGTGGGTATAATGAACAACAGTTACTCACTCTCTTAATTAACTTCATACTACTTGTATGCCAGAATCTTCGCTATTTAGTTGCCGCCCCCTACAGGACGATCGAGTATCTACCAAAATAAAATTTAAATAAACAGACTCTAACACTATGAGAAATACTTAGCACTTAAGCAGCATCTTAACTTCTACTTGCGAGGTCTCGAAATCATAAAACAAGACAGCTGAAACTCATTTCATAATTTCCAGATTTATTGTGCAAGGCTTTTTCAAAGAAACTAATAAAATTTTAATCTCATCACGTTTATAGCATTAGTTATTTAGACAGATATCAATGTAATTTGCCTTTCAAAATTCAATAATTACTCTGCTCAATCAACAATAAATCTATGTTGCAGATAAAAATGAGTGCCATGCTAAGGGAGCCTGTAAAAATAAACTAAACATGTTAATTTTCATAATAAACCTACTTTTTGGTTCATATCTAAATCTTAGTTTTAAAAAAAACTTCTACGTTACAGGTTTTCCGTCCTTCGACGAACCACATCAGCCCCTCCCTACCGTCGGACGATCTAGGGCTTCGCAAGGTAGGAGGGTAACGCCATCACTGACAGGGATCACAACACATCTCACACCTGGACCAGTCATTTCGGCGAACTCTCGCGGTAATTCCACAATTCACCTGCTCACCGACGTCAGTTAAAACTGGCTCAGGGTGGCCCAAGCCCCCGCCTAGACTAAATCATATACTCTCCACGGGAACGATCTTCACTCTAGTGCACCAGGCCTTCAACACCCGAACTCGGAAATGTGTTACCACGAGTACCCAGGGTGACAACTGCTGAGGCAACGAGACTTCGGGTTACGACCCTTGTCTGGCCACTTATCTTTGTCCCCACATTTTGCAACAGGATGGCCGCCTACTGCTGGCGAAAACTGTACATTTCATGGAAGTGTAAAACTGAACCCGTGGACAACTACGGCCTTCTGTGAAACATTAGACCAAACCCTCACAGCGATGCCCTCCTGCTGAAGGAAAACTGCTGGAGTATCGTAGCCTCCCTGTCGCGCAAAATAAAAATTTCAATACAGAGCAGCATCAAAACCAGAAGCAAAAATTTATTACCTACCATTTATCCCTGACCAACTGGGCTTGTCCCCTCACAAGCAACTCTGGAATGCACTGGTTTTTTCGTGAGTGATTTGGGTGGTTCTTAACAGCGAGACTTGACAGCCGATGAGGGTGAAGTGAAGTTAGTATGGAGCGGCGCCGGAATGAAAGGGCGGAGAAAGCGGGAGATCCCGAGAAAGCCCGCAGACCACTAGCTTCATCCAGCACGATTCCCACATGCGAGAATCCGGAGTGAACCGGCCAGGAATTGAACCCCGTTCGCCTTGGTGGAAGGGGAGCAGTCAGACCGCTCAGACACTGTCGCCCGCTGGTGTGTTCGCGCTTACATTTCAAAAAGAACAGTTTGCAATCTTTGTTACAAAAATTACCTCAGGGACAGAAGCCTCAGTCCCGGTAAACTTTCTCAAGTGGTTACAGTCATCAGTGGCAATGGCTCCAGGGCTGTAGACTCTCCTCCTGAAGTCACACAGCCACCATCAGGAATCACAACTACTAACTGCATCAAATCAAGTCAAATCAAGTCAGGAAGTTACAAAGTTGCCCCCAGACCAGGTAAACCTACAAAGCCACCACTGTTGGATGCCATTTCGAAAACTCCTGCAGTTGAACAAATAACCCTAAACAGGAGCATAAGGTTACTTTTTAAATCAACCATAAAAATGTCACTAAAAACAACAAAATGTTATTATGCCCTCCCCAACACAACAGACAGAAAATACAGATGGGGATTAGTAGGTTCCCAACACAGGGAGAAAACAAAATTCCAACGAACTCCCAATCGTCATGGCACCCTCAACACCGACATCCATGTCTCACAGCCTCATCCATGCTGAGCTTCCGTCGCTCGCTTTGTCCTCCGCGATGCGACGTAGGCTGGGAGAAGCCTAGCCGACAGGTGCATCTTCATTATTCTACACTACGAAGAAGGGTCCTTCCGGACAGTCAACTCCCATCACTCCCGCACACACACACATCCTTGTCTATGACTCGTCTCCACTTCTCCGACAGCAGCGACCTGGAACACAAGGAGGGGGGGTATTCTCATCCTACCTCCCACTCCCAGCAGCTTACCTGGTCACCACCCCCTTTCCAGAGTCAACCAAAACAAACTTCAGTTTCTTCACACCATTACATGCCTGGGGTACCACAGTTGGCCCAAAAACAGCTAAGTCTTTCCTAATCACATGAGCACCCACTACTCGCCATTGCACCAACCAGTTCCAAATGTACCAATAGTACGCCTACTTAAGAAAATACTTCGCGCACTTCCCAGTCCGTGCACAATTGCCACCAGTCTTCTGTAGGGAGACAAAACAACACCAATCAATAACAAATAAACAAGTTAAATTCACTATTATGACATCAGACTTTACCCTAAACAAAAGCCATCCAGAACACTGACTACTTTGCAGACAATTGCTGCTTAGCTCTAAAACACACACATAAAACAGCATAGACAAGACACTACTTATCAACAATCACATCACATATTTTAAACTCTCAATTTACAAAATAAGCAGAAAAATATGCTATATATTTTCCTTTATTAATTTCTGCAGTAAGATTCCTTCATTTTAAATATATGCTATTAAATTTTTTTAAACATGAAAACTAACTTTTTTTTTTTCTTAGAAAAACCATTATTATTTACAAAAATTGAAGTTCATCTTATTGTATCATTTTGGCCTGTCGCACTATTTTCCTCTCTCTTTCTCAGAAAAATTATTGGATCTCCTAAAAGAAAAAAACAATCATGGTCAGCACCCTGTCTCTCTCTCTCTCTCTCTCTCTCTCTCTATCTATCTCTCTCTGCACACCAGTCATCAGGATCCTGTAACAATTGGTAAACAAGCTTACACAATTCCAGGGCATTAGCACTGTCCCAAAACAAAATAAAACATACCAAAAAAATCATGTTAACGGTTTTTACTAGCAAACTACAGAACCAGCCACCCGATGGTTCTGTGTCTGAGATTATTCCTAGCTATGGGAGTCATCGGGGCCCGACCAGCGGACCGAAACACCAGCAACCTTCTTCTAGCTGAAACACAAATACACAATTCCTCATGTTCGCCTGGAACTGACATCGGAATGACCTTCTAGCCTCCCTCAGGCCGACAATATGACCTCGTTCTAAGATCGTTAACTGCACGAAGTGTGGTCATCTATGTCGTCGTGGCATATCTAAAATGCTTACTACACACAGGCAGATGCTTAAAACAACAGACTACTCTTTCACAGAGTCAACTACAGTAGTATTGGGCTCAGCAGTGTTATGCCTACTGCGCGGTTCCTACTGTGTCCACAGCAAAGCACTGTTAATCATTGCATGCACTACCCTCAATCAGTGCCCCATGCGCATATGCTCGTCGCTTTAGTGGCGCTCATTTTTCATTTTCCACCGGTGTACATGCTATTCCTAAGCAGTAAACAATAGGCAAAACTACAAATGTCATGTCTAAAAACAAAAAAGGTAAAGTAAAAACTTACAAATCTACTGCCGAAACTGTAACCATTAGTGGTTATAAACTATTTATTTGTTGTTTTTACTAAATAAATGCAATATTATGGCCATATCTTCGTTAATTGTGTAAATATTATTTAACTGTTTTTAAATATAAAATCCAGTACATTTATATCGCTGCATGAGGAAATAACATACATAATTTTAAATATAGCGCCAGTCTTCTTTATTAACACAAAAACATTAAAATCTCAGCATCAAAGCTGTCGTCAACAAAATCTGAAAAATTCTAATTCCATCAATAGCCGATTAGAACAATTGATATTCCTTTCATAAACATGTACTTCGATCTGTTAGCGAAATCACGAAACAATTTACACCAACACCAACTGACTATTGTGCCACGTAACACATCGCACACCAAGCGAAAACTACCAACATAAATAACACCACTACCAACATAAATAACACCACTACCAACCGGCAATTGTGCTACGGCCTTTAATTTTAACCTGCGTTTGTTTTCAAAATCGACAAGACCACCAAAATTTGGTTTTAAACCTTTGTCGGATCGAATACGAAGCAAACACTTTTTTTTAATAAGTTAATTTTTCAAAGCAGTGTAGATTAAAATACTTTAAGAATGACAGTAACACCTCGAATTCAAAAACGATCCTGTCATGTATCGTTGGTTACAAAAGTATAAAGTCAATTCTCACCTATTACTAAACTAAACCCGGTTTGACTGTGTGGCAGAACGTGCGATAAGAAGGTAATCGAGTGGAGAGGTTTGGGTGGCTCCTAACATCGGGGTTTTCAGAGCCTATGACGGTGAAGCGAGGTGACTGTGGAACAATGCTGGAATGCAAGAGCAAAGGAAACCGGAGATCCCGAAGAAAACTCGCCGACCAGTGTCATCGTGACAGGAAAGTAATACAATGTGTAACTTTGCAAGATTTTCATTCATAAATAGTAGTTGCGTGAAATTTTTGGAATGAAAAAGACGCCTACAGGTGCTAAAGAATCCTGAAAGCAGAAAACATTTCGACAGCGGTATGAAAGTTAAGTAAACACTGTCTTCCAATAAGCACTGTACTGTTTTCGTTAGAGGGCTGTTTTAAATAAGTAAAATAGTTGATTTCTAATAAGAAGATAATATTTGCAAATTGTCGTCACAATATACACGTGCATGAAATGACCATTGCAAACACAATGATAAATATTTCCTGTTAGAGTGACATAAAGTATGGCAGAGTGAGTGTTTGAAAATAATTGTAATCGTCTCTTATTTAGACGCTTCTGTAAGAGCTGAGTTCTAGGATAGGAGTAGTCATTTGAAGGAAACTCCGTGGTGAGATTACTGACTTATTTACCGTCAACCATTTTTATGGTTTAGTGTGACAATGACGACCTGTCCTCCAGCATGTTGAGACGCCACTGCGCGGTACTGGCCCGTTAAAAAGAAATATTGGGGTTTTAGACAGGAGGAGTACCTGCATAATCACAATTGATGGTTGGTGAAGCCTTTCTTCCGCCTAGCGAGTACGACCATCACTCCAGAAGTAAACACTACATGCAGGTGAACTAATATGTAACAGACGCCCTTGCTGCTGAATATTACCGTTTGTACTTTAGATAACGTATCAAACTTCTGAAGCAATAAGCTGCAGGTTTTCAATATGTGCTCGTGTATGATCTGCCTCTGGCCATTCGTTGATTGCTCGGTGGTTTGTACGCTTTCAAAATAGTGACGGTTGTCCCAGATCATTAACATTTTAAGAAAATGCAAGTGAAAACTGTTTCACTGAAATCGCAACCCACTCTTCACTGAGAATTTTAGGTAATATATTATGTTTGGCTTCCAAAGATACTTCCCGTCCAGTCCAACATGCCATTTTTTCGCGATTGTGAATAATACAGTAAAATAGACCGTATGTACTTGTGATGGTAGAAGTGGTAATTATATTTGTAGTAGTTTTAACAGCAATGACTCTCGTAGAAGTTAACTTCATTGAATTGGCTTATCGAAGGCACGTGTACAATCACTTGCCTTGAACAAAAATTGGAAATTCGCGTGGGGCGAGCCGTTCCCAAGTTCAGTCGATTGGATTAGAGCCTACGACCTCATGAACGCGAGTCAGACATGCGACCGCACAACTTAAACCTCTCCTTATAAACAATAGATTTTTGCACAGCAAGCACTCCCAGGTGTTTTTCAATTAAATATTGGCCCTTTTTTACTGCTGTTTTGTGAATATTCTGTCACCACAAAATTTCTTAGTACAGAGGGAATTTGAAAGTTCAAAATATTCCTTACCTCTAATATTGAGGTTGTGGTAGTTATTCCAAACCATGGTTTTTTGACTGCAGACAACGCAAGTTTCTTTATTATAATAACTGAAATCTTTCTAGTTATTGAGTGAATTATTCCCACTGTTATAGCGATCCACATTGAATCCTTCTGCCCCCGTACTGAATCCCAGAGGATTTAATTTATTCGCTAGTCACTAGTGACTTGTCAACTAAGTTTTCTGTAAGTTTAATTACACCAACTGAAATCACGTGAGCAGCTTTAGAGTATCAAACTTTTAATACACACGCAGTGTAAAAACCTTGCATAACGTTTAAGCTGCTATAGCAAATTTGGATCAAATTCCATAAAAATGTTACATCATCTTCTCCAACAAAGAACACTCCATTCATTATTTAACAATGTTCGAAAAAAATTCGGTATGTCAGTATAAAATTTGATTGTAAAAGAGCGACGTGGTGTAATTTAAAATACGTGTTTGAAGATTTACTAAAATGGCGAAAAAAGAGAAGTCTCATTTTGTTTGTTTAGTTTGGATTTTCCCATAGTCACTTTATCTTTCATGTGAATGTGGCCCGAGGCATGAAATATGGGGTACAATAAATTAAAAATCGCCATCTGTTTCGAACGTTTCAAAATTCCACATTGCATATTCATCTCTCTGCATCCAATTCAGTTCTCAAACGAGCACTTTTTTTCGTCGTTGTATCCACTGCTAGTGTATGTATCCAGGTGGTTAATGTGTTTGACGACAGGGGCAAATTTTTTCCCCCTTTTTTTTTTTCTATTACGCTATGTAATTATTGTCAGTTTTTTTACATAGCTTCTCTCCTCTATCTAGCCTTGAGCTAAATGATGTTGAAAATCTTATTACGCACGTTTTTTATTCATCTGAATTACGCAACTACTGTGCTCTCAAACATACGTGTTACGTATAATTGTACATCTTACACTTCATGCATGGATGATTCCTTTCCAAAACTCTGACACTGCTAAACCTTCCTGCGGCATAAACCATACTTTATTACAAAGTGTCATTAAGTTGTTTATGGAAAATACTTCAAAGAAACATATTTGTACAAAGTAATGCGCTACATTTTCTCAATTACCCATTCCACGTCATCCCACCCCACAGACTCGAGGTATTATGCAGACTGCTTAAATTGCCACATGAAACTTGTGCAAGAAAGCGTATCAAACTCTGCTACATATTGTGTTGGGATACTAGCTTACGGTTCAGGGGTTCCTGGTGAAGGCATAGTTAAGCGATCATTGTTAGAGGAAGTTTGTGGTTTCTAACCCATCGACATGCTCTTCGGTTAGTAGAAACGTAGAGAGTACACGCACTGATTGTTTACCAGTTGTTTTAATTCGCTTGTTGCAGGACTGAAAATTATAACTGGTTTAGTAGAAAAGGTTGTTTTAACTCCTCGCCCGAATGTTTTTAAGTTTGGGGTTTCTGTCAACTTTGATTTTAAATGGTCTAGGAGGTGCCGGAGATTTCAAAGTGCGCAGCTGGCGGTTCAGGAGATAGACGAAACTTCAGTCATGTAAAGATCATGCACGAAGAACAGTCGCGGCAGTTGCACACATTAGAAAACTTTCCAGGAATATTTGCGTTCAGTAGGACATCGTCAGGAGATCCATACTACTTACCGCATTTGCCGGCTGCCACTTGCAAACATGTTATATTCTATTGCTCAGGGCCTAAGAGGTAATATATCAGCCATAAACAAGCCCATTCCGCCAAACAGAACGTCAATTTATGAAATATTATAGTGGCTTCAGAATAGCAGCACTAGACATAGGTTTCTCATCTCTTAAAATTTTCACGGTGGGATTCCAACCCGTACGTACAATAAGCTAGCATTTTCACTTTCGTCCACTTAATTCACTTCCTATATATGTAAAATCTCACCTGTATGTCTTGGAACATGTCCTAACTCTCCCAAGTAACAGTTTTCCACATTTTCTGTAAATTATAACACCACAAGTTATCTATTAAACATGTTTGAGCAAACAAATACATTTACCTGTAATGCATATTCAAGCGTTAGAACAGGTCTCCAACCATATTTTGCTGCTTTCCTTAATTTTTTTTTGTAAAGTTAATAAATTAAATATAAAACTAAAATGTTTTGCGTAATGATATTGCTGCTTAATTTCACAGTTTGCTTATTTTCTGATTTTATGCATAGCATTATTATTTATCTATTCAGCCAAAGCGTGAGATGAGTCACATATGGATGGAAAATAACTTATTCAGATTGTTTAGACTATCACAATGAAAATGAAAGCATGTAGTACATATAAGTCCATACCTGTAAAAAAAGTGTTTTTTTTTCATATATTAACGACCAATTAAAGAGTTGTGTGATAACTCGCCTGAGAGAACAAAAAAAAAATCAATACCTTTTGAACTTCACAGAATTTTAATCGCCACAGTGCAATATAACCTAACAGCCTTTCACTCACGATAATGCTAGAATAATGCAGCCGCTTTCAACAAACAGACGAAAATATGACGGGTAACTCATGCAGAGGCGTATCTAGGATATGGCGTATCTGAACGCCATATGAGAGAGGTCACCGTGTGCACTTATCGGGTAGAGATTGTTTTCTGTTACCATACTTTTTTTCACAGAGATGCACTGATGTAGCCTATTGTATACAATATTTAATTAAATGTTATAATGTATTTCTTATATTAATATAAGTCTCAGCTTGCGGCTTATATACTTTTCTATATGTTAGGCGTAGAGGTGTTAAGGCATTTGGTGAGGGTGGACGTGTCGTCTTTATCGTTTCCGTTCCTCTCGGCCTGGAAAACGCAAAGAAGCTGTAAGTAGACGACCGCCTTAAGTTCCGATCGCAATGGTGGCATGTAAAACGTACGATACTGTGGTGCATAGCAACAGTCGCATGCTACGTACGTGTCGCGCAACTTTTCACTGGCGCGAGTCATTTCGCTCGGGTATTAAAACCCCTTCAGCAAGTAGGAAGGCCGGAGGGGAGGTAGCTGGTCATCCCTTCATCGTTCCCCGCTCCCTTAACCAGTATTCAGTGATTTCATTCTATCTGAGCAGCATGTAGCAGCTTTTGTATTTTTTCACTGTGAGTTTCGAGTTTTTGTGATCGAACGGGTAATGTGTCTTCGACGAGACGTTAAGGGCGCCCTCTGGACAGCGCGCGAATGGCGTTGCAGCGTCTTCGAAGAATACTTTTGTTGCGAAAACTATTTCACGTCCACCCAATCGGTTTTCTTGCGAAAATAAATCATACTTTTGACTTTGTCGGAAAACGCTTCATGCCAGTTCTGTGTATTGTGCTTACAGACGCCGGGGCACTTGATTTGCTTGTCAGTTTCGGCCTAATCGCTCTCCGTTTTCTGCTCTTAAAATTACAAAATTACCTCCAGCCGGACGACGCCCTTAAGTGCAACTACTATCTTGCTTTGTTGCTAAGCCATTGCGTGCATACTTCTTAAATGATATCAGAAAAACATTAATGTTTTTCAGCAAAGCTTGTACCATAAGATAAAGTGAATAGGAACAGTTTTTTGTATTTTTTTTCTTGTAAATTTGGGACAATATTTTATTTGATATTCATTATATACGCAAACTACAGGCCAGTCGATTAGATATTAATAGCACATAGCACAATTTTCTTCTACTAACGTGCCAATTATATATGCTTTCTCACTGCTGTTGCTATTCACGCCAGGGTTGGGGTGAAAAGGGACACATGTTTTGTTACAGATCTACATTTTCATCATCTGTGACGGGTTGTACCTTTTTACATATAGTATAATAATAATAATGTGTAGTTGTGTCTCATAGTTGCGCTGTTGTACCACGTTTTTACCGTAGGGTTTATCAGGAGTGTTTAAAATATTTTATCGGTTAATTTTTATAAAAATATTTGAAAGCTTAGCTTCTGTTTTGGGAATGAGAAGTTAGATTCATTAGTTCTTTTTTTTTATGGTATTGTGTAAGAAGACGTTTAAACGTTTCGTCGTAAAGAAAGAAAGTGGATCTGAAGGACGGAATAGATGGAAATTAGAGGCACAAGAAGCCATGAAGTACAGCCAGTTCTTTGTCAATTTCTTTGATAAACCTGGAACACGTAATTCGACAAGTAACGAAGAGTTGCCTGGGTATGCAGCTGCGTCTGTCACAAGCGTGTTACAATTTTAAGTTGAATCAAGAGAACGTTTGTCACAGGTCGAGCGTGACAAGGTTAAGAATGAGGATGCCAAAGGAAACACAAATACTGTAGGAGGGAGAGACAATGGAAGAAATGATGTAGGTCCTGTTAATTTTATTTTACCTGATGAGACTGAACCCGACAACCGTGACCCAAGTGAATCGTGACTGCTTGGCGTTCAAGCCCAAGAGCCTTGAATTGTCATTCCAGAAGTGATCAAACACCATGAAAATGGACTTAGAAAATTCGACAAGGATACTGAAAACCAATATACCTTATGTATTGCAAACAGAATTAGTAAAACTGGGCTCCAAGTATTTCCAAAATAGCGAAGGGCCTTTCTTACTAAGAAATAAACGCTTAATGAAAAAAAATATGGTTAAAGAGAAACCTTGGAAATGGCCGTGGTGATGATGTGACTCGCTCATGGCTGGTCTATTCCCTTTCTAAAAAGTCTGCATCTTGTATCGGTTGTCTTCTCTTTTCCCTGTCAGACCATCAATAAATAATGGAACAAGAAACAGGATTCAACCAGTGGAAGGCACCTGAAAATGCTAAAAGAATCATCGTGAAGGTTTCACACAATGGAAAGAAATGGAGAGAAACTTATCTGAAAACAGAAGAGTTGTTAATATAGAACTTAAGTCACAGATTAAGAAGGAAAAGCAGAAAGTGGCGAGATATCTTGACGAGTATACTTCACTGTATAAAATACCTCACAACCCAGAAATTTGGCCTTACGAAAATATAGGAACGACTTGCAGGTGAAAATAACTCCAATATGGGTAATTTCTTTGGCTTACTGAAACTACTGGCCACTTTTCATTCCATAATGAAATAACTCCTTACTTACATGGAAAGTCATCCTGGATCCACACCTTATCTTTCACCAGGTATCCAGAACGAATTCATCCACCTTATGGCATCAAATGTTTTCCAAAATTTACTGAGGGATATTGATAAAGTCAAGTACAATGGTCCCATGTTTGGCACGACTACTGATCAGGCACACCGAGGGCCGATGTCAGAAACAGGAGGTACCTATGTGGAAGTTAATTTTGAGGAGACAACATTCTGTGATAAAGAATCCTTTCTAGTTTTTATCCAGATAAGCAAGACAGCTTTGTTAAAGAAATCTGGACTCAATAGCAGAAGAATGGAATGAAGCTATAAGATTGTCGGTCAAAACGTTATTGTAATGCTGCTGTGATGGCTGGTCACAGAAGTGGTGTTCATCAAAGATTAAGGGAAATAAACCACTTGGTAGTATTTGTAAACTCCGACACTCACTCATTTAACTTGGTGGGTGTACATGCAGCAAAGCAGGACGCACTTATGGTTACTTTTTTGGAACCATTGAAACTCTCCATGTGCTCTTCTCTCGTTCATCTTAAAAGTGCCGTGCCTATTGTTGCAATGTCGGACTCTGAAACAAGGTGGAGTGGAAAGGCAGAATCAGTTAAGCCCATCAACAATCACATTGAAGACATGTTCGAAGTTCCCCAGGTTATGATAGACAATGAAAATGAGATCAGTGAAACAAAAAGTGATGCAATGCAGCTGTACAACCGCATCTTGAGATATGACTTTCTGACTTTGTTAGGATTTTGGAACATAATACTTATCTGTATTGACCATGTTCAAAAGAGAATGGGAAATTTAATATGAAAGACGTCAAAGACGAAATAAAAAAATGGATTGGGATGGGATGGGAAGAACTCAAGAGATGCTGGGTTATCTACTAAGGAAGTAATCTAAAGGGTTATGAAAGGAACACTCAACCATATTCCCAGTGAAATGAACTAAAGGTTCGCTCGTTTAAACGACACTGATTACAAGTTTGGTTTTCTTCTTGACATAAAGAGACTGTGTTCGGATATTGACAGTAACAACCTAAAATAAAAATGCAATAATGTGGGTGATTTATACAGATATGATGTTGATGGACAGCATCTAAATGAAGAAATTTTGGATTGCAGAATGTTGTTATTAAGTCTGAAAGACTTGAAGAGCTTCTCGAATTTATTGTCTAGTATGGAGAGGAGAGTGTCTTCTCCATCCAGATCATGCTAACCGTTACCATTTTTCATATTCAGCAGTGAGAGGTCATTCAGTAAGTTAAAACTAATTCTTTCGTATTTGAGAGCGTCCATGGGTCAAGGCAAATTGTGTGATCTTGCTCTGTTAAGTGTAGAAAGAGAAGAAACTGAAAAAAAAAACCGACTGTAATGACATGATAGAACAGTTTTCGTCTGTGAAAGCAAGAAAGATGCATATGTAATTAATTTCCATGCAGTGAAATGTAGTGCTAAGTAAAACTGTTTTAAGAATCTTAACATAAGCTGATATTGAAACGTAATTTGATAGTAAATCATATGATATGAATGTCAACAAATGGTGTACCGTGTAAGATAATTTAGCAAAAATAGATGCTTAAGTAATATCAATTTTAATCCAGATTATTATATTATATCCTGGAAGGAGGGGAACTATTTTAGTACTTGCCACAGGAGAAGATGTGGCTAGGTACGTCACTGAACTCATGATATCCCTGCTTCTAGAAAGTTATTCGCAGTCATCAAGAGATATTAGTAAGTGCAACCACACTTTAGAACAAAACACAATGAAGTAGATATGGACATACGGTCCCGCTCCACTTTCACAGACAATTCAGTTTTTCACGTAAATTTAACTTTCCTCCGAAAGTCAAGTCGGATCGTATGCTCAGATCGGCAACCACCCTACATGAAATAAAAAATAACGGATTAGTATAAAAATCGAAGAGTTAAGATTAAAACCAAAGATTTAAAAAATTAAGGATATAACATTAAAAACAAATTATTAAAATTTAAAAACAAATAATGATTCGGGGCTGTGGGGATAGAAATCAAAGAAAATATCGATGGAAATGTCAAAAGTTAAATTCGTAAAATTATTCAATGCCCAGTTGATTATTCCTTTTCCGTAATGTTTAGAATTTCAAAACGAATAAGCCATTGAATTAAAAATACGAAATAAATACGGAGTTCCTTTTGGATTGTTGACAACAAAATCCGCAAATTTGTTGTTTAGCATGTTCATAATGCTGACGTTTCAGTTATGATAACTCTTATTTGCACAATTTTCTTCGCAATTAATTTTCTCTTATCATTCATCTTAATGCATTATTTCAGTACATTATTGTGTTTTTTGATTCCTTTGCCTGATTTTTGGAATTCTTGGAGAGTAAATCCTTTTGAGTCAGTATTTTTTAAAATAATTTTCTTATATAGGTTTTATTATATTCATAGCTGACCTCCCGTGACGCAGTCGGTTGGTGCGCCGCCGGTCTGGGGCGTGGGAGGTTCTCGGTTCGAATCCCAGGTAAGGCATGAATGTTAGTTTAAGTTAGGTCATGGGTTAGTTTGTAAGCCGCCCCCTGATAAATGAAAGTGAAGAGATTTGAGCGGCTCTTTACATCGAGGTCTTGAGAGCCGATCCCCTTATAAGCCTTCAGGCATAACATCGGGGTACGTTAATAAGTCCTTTTCAATCCAATACAATATTGTATTAATATATTCCCAAATTTATTTTAATTTAATTTTTGTCAAGATCAAATTCGTGGAAAACAGCGGTCATATATAAAAGAGTTCGTATAATTATCAAGATCTTCATCTGTGTATTTTTTCGAAATCATTTTATTGTTTTTTTGTTAAATAATTGTAAAGTCCTTTTGTTGATTCACAGTCTTCAATTTATACCAAAAGTTCATCGTTATCTATATTTTCGTTTGTCTTACCAATGTAAAAATTTCGTTCATCACCTTTTGTATAATATTCTTATAAATGACATCAATTTCTTCAGAAATTTCTTTTCCAAGATTGATTGTACAATATTTCAGTGGTTTGATTATGGAAATGTTTTCTTCGGACTCTCTTAATCTCTTATTTAAACATCCTTGTCTCTCATATTCAGGCGAGATGTATTTTGGAAACAATAGTTTTTCTAATCAGGTGGCCTTTGCCGATGGTGGATAATCTAAATTTTTTACTGCAACGCGAACCAAAGAAATAATTAAATGTATATTCTCTTTTGCTATAATGTTCTATTTTATCCATATATATTCTAACTCAAAAATCATAAGCAAATCAATCAACTTCGTGAGTGGTTTTTTTTTTGTGTAATTTCTAATTTTTCTTAATGAGTGATTTTAATATCTGTATTGGTTTTTCAGTTCTCTTTCCTTATATCAGTAAAATAAAGATGCGTGTTAAGTTTTTTTCCTAAAAAAAAATAGCTTATAAAGGAATCGAAAGTTTCAAGAGGCCAACTTATCTTCCGACCGATCAAACAAAGATAAATCTCAATATTTTTAATAATAAAATTCCATTCTAAAATTTATTTATAGACGGGTTTACTTTTCCTAGCGATGCTTATGTTTATAAACAATTTCGATTAACCAAGCGAGACAAAAATTAATATTATACTTCAGCAGGTAATATTTGATTTTGTTCTTTTTTATTCTCCTTTACATTTTTTTCGAGTTCAAATTTCTACTCATGAAGAAACAACTGAAAATGTTAATCATCCTGTAATAACTTCGACATGGATGAATTATTTGCTAATATCTCAAGTGAAAAATTTTGTCTAGAAAAGTGCGGTTTTGTTTATCCTACAAAAACAATTCATACTGATAAATATAAAGAAATTATATTTTATCTAGTACATTTATTTGATTTTGAAACAGATAATAATGGAATGTATGGGAATGGATGTTTCTATATAACGTTATATTGAAATTAATCAGATTATCAAACAATTACTTATGTTTGACCAAAAAAAATTGATTGCACTGATGATGACACAGGCCATATAGATTCAGGAACAATATATATTAGAAAATATGAAGTTATGTGGCCATTCGTTGAATTCATACCAAAAAAAGCTCTTGGAACTAAAAAATATTTCATATCCAAAAATTTACATTGGTGTTAACTATTGAACAATTTTAGAGATAGCAGTTTCTCAAGGCACAAATACATTTAATTTTGACATAAAATGTCAATTTAACATTTTACAACATTATATGCCTGAGTTTTTAATTGTTGAGTTTTATGTAGATAGAAAATATCTTATTAGTCGAAGAAGACGTGCTTCACTGTTTGATAATTTATATGTGAAAAATAGTGAAAAGTATTTGACTTTAAAATGATATAAATAAAATATTTTCGAAAAAAAAAAATATTATTTATGTAACTAATGAGCTTACTTTCCTCTACATTGATGCAAAAACTTAAATAATAAGTTTTTAAAAGCTTCGGTGGTAGGTAGGTCTTAACGATTCGTTGACAGCAATGTCACTAGAGAAGGAACCGGAAACATATGCAATAGTAGGGAGATACAAATACACACGTCCCTTATCTAGGACTCTAACCCAGATAACATCGTACCATAAGATAGCGTGCAACAATACGTTACGGAGGTAATATTCGGAGCATCAACTTCGGATGTAATCAGATCAAATTTTTTGGTTCATAGGGTTTACTAACCAGAAATATTCAAAGGCTTGTCTTTTTGAAAATAAGTATCTAAGACAATTACAGCATCTAAGTTTGTATGGCCTTCCGTAGCGCTACTTCTGTGTAGAATATGGTGAAAATCGGGTAATTGGTTATTGAGATATGGCAAATAATTTTTTTTCTCTCATTTGGTGCTATCGTACAAAAGGCATAGGAAAAATTCCCTGTATGCGATGCATATAATAGATACTGTCATTATACAAAGATCAGTTGCATTTTTTAAATAATTTTGTAAATTTGACATCAATAGTACTACTACCATTCAAAGTTGAGTTTAAATTTGCGTCTCGGTGTCGTAAATATGGCATACTCAGTTAAGTGTTTAAATGACAGCCATTTTTTAAATAAGTCTCTATTTCACTCCAAACTTATCCGTTTACGATGCCTGTCGTATTAATACTTGATTGCCAAATTTTGTAAGAATATGTAAGTTATTTCCTGAGATATGAAATGAAAACTTATTTTTTTCATCAGGTGGTTGTTTCCCGACATATGACATTAAAACTTTATATCTTCATGTGGCGCTATCATACAAAATGGCAAACATATTTGGCTATTTGTTAGCATGTATGATGTTTGTAACATATGCTTTCAGCACACAGAGTTTGGTCAGAATTATCCGACGGGTATAATAGATATACCAAATAAACCTAAAAAATTTGTAAGACTGACTGCCATTTTGATTATAAGTACTTTATCCATTTTATTTTCATTTGTTTGTATGGCCTATCATAATATTATTTACGTGCTAAATTTGACGAGACTCGGGTGAGTAGTTTTTTAGATGTAACTTAAAAGCTTTATTTTTCACGTAGTTTTACACTGACGAGCCACAAAAACTGGTACGCCTGCCTAATATCGTGTAGGACCCCCGCGAGCACGCAGAACTGCCCTAAGACGACGTGGCATGGACTCGACTAATGTCTGAAGGTATGCAGGAGGCAATTCACACCATGAATCCTGCAGGGCAGTACACAAATCCATAGCAGTGTGAGGTGGTGGAGATCTCTTCTGAACAGCATGTTGCAAGGCATCCCAGATATGCTCAATAATATTCATGTCTGGTGATTTAGGTGGCCAATGGAAGTGTCTAAAAGTCAGAAGAGTGTCCCTGGAGCCACTCGATAGCAACTCTCGACGTGTGGGGTGTCGCATTGTCCTGCTGAAATTGTCCACGTCCGTCGGAATGCACAATGGACATGAATGGATGCAGGTGATGTGTCAGGATGCTTACATANGATATCATTACAGAGCCTCCACCAGCTTGAACAGTCCCTTGTTGACATGTAGGGTCCATGGATTCATGAGGATGTCTCCACACCAGTACACTTCCATCCACCCGATACAATTGGAAACGAGACTCGTCAGACCAGGCAACGTGTTTCCAGTCATTAACAGTCCGATGGCGGTGTTGGCGGGCCCAGGCGAGGCATAAAGCTTTGTGTCGTGCAGTCAACAACGGTNGGCCCGTTCAATAATTCGCACGCTGGCCCTTTTTGATGCCCCAGCATTGGAATCTGTGCCAATTTGAGGAAGGGTTGCACGTCTGTCACGTTTAATGATTCTCGTTAGTCGTCGTCGTTTGTACCGTTCGTTCTCTATCTTTTTCTGGCCACAGCGATGCCGAAGATTTGATGTTTTACCGGATTCCTGATATTCACGATGCACTCGTAAAATGATCGTACCCGAAAATCCAAATCGTATCGCTACATCAGAGATGCTATGTTCCATCTCTCGTGCGCCCGCTATAACACCACGTTCAAATTAACTTAACTTTTGATAACCTGGCATTGTAGCAGCACGCGTTACTCTGATTGGTTCCATACCTCTGTTATTTGCATAAGCACGCCTATACCAGTATTTTTAGCTCTCCAGTGTATCTTAAAAAATAGCGGACCAACATTAATATTCATATCTTAATTTCAATTATTACACGATGCACTGTCAATATATAAATGTTGGTTCAAATCGGTTTAATTGTTCCTGAGATATGACATAATGCCCTAAATATAAAATAGCCACCATTTTGAAAATAAGCAATGGTAGTGGTATAAAACTATAAAATTAGGATGTCCTTACTAAGTGCTATATATGTACAGTGTTTGGGGAAATTCGGTTAACGCGTTCAAAAGTGTTTAGGAGACACGCACACACAGGTGTTCTTACATACACTCTCATATACACAAAGAGAAAAATGATACCATAAGCATATCTCTCATTCGGAAAGCAGGCTAAAAACTGGAATTCAAATTTCGATAAGGGATTTTATCTCAAAATGTAGTTGCCTTTCAATGATTTTCGTAATTTTACATAAATACACGATAAACTTCCAGGATTAACGAATTGTTGTACCAACCTGTGGAATATAACAATGGAAGAACTAATAATTATTGATGTTTTACTAGGAGATGATTTAATATAATAGCTTGGTAATTAAGAGAAATTACAACAAACTACAAAACAAAATTCCAATTTAATTGTACATTTTAATAAAAATGATACATCTAGTGTAACTCGAAAGATACGTCTGAAATAAATCTTGCATTAGTTTATGTGAAAAATTTAATTCACGGAAGATGTTTAAATATTATCTCATTTAACTTTTTCAATAATAAACATATTTCATAAAGAATTCAAAACAAATTTTATAGAATAAATAAATTGACATTTTTTAAAATATCAAGTGTTTAAATCCTGAAAAATATTTTAGTATGACAGTTTATTTTTTTTTTTTTATTATTATCAGTATTACAGTATATTTTTCCTTGAAAATAAATTCATTGTGCATTTACATTCTGAAGAATTTTAATTCATTATTGGACTGTGCATGCAGTACGATGATAGAAAACAAATTAATACATTTAATTTTTAAAAAAAATTTCCTGTTAAATTTTAAATTTCAATTTTATTCGACATACGATATCATAATGTTAATAAAACTTTATTTATGTGAATAATTTAAAAAAATTTCAATTTGTAGTATTTTGTTGTGTTTGAAGTTAGGTATTTTCCAAAGCTTTTTACAAACATATTCACCACATCCACAAAATTCCTTTTTCTAGAATTTTATTTTTATTTTTCATGATAAATTTATTGATGTTCTTCTGTATCTTAAATAATAGTTTTTATTAATTTCTGTTATATTCTCGTATGTGATATCTTTTATTTCCAACATACTTTTAAAGTACCTTATTTGAACATTCTTTACGAATCCCATTATCGGATAATCTTTTTCTAAATTAAATATATTTTTTTTTCTTTATTACGCTTTGTACATATTATAGTGATGTAATATGTTTATATAGATAACAATTTTAACAGCAAATTTAATCTTTTAGATTTGTGAGTAAAATATTCTGATTAAAAATCGTTATTAAAAATATAAATACTTAACGAAGTTCTCCGAAATGTCTTGGCATTCTAAACCCTTCAAACAATCAAATATTTCTAATAGGGAAATTAATTTTGTCAAGCATTTTGATATTTTTAAATATTAATTTCATCAACAGTATTTGTTTTTTTTTATTTATTTATTTACGATAGGAATTATTTGAACCTGTAGTTCAAAAATTAAAAATTTTGAAATTATTTGATGTTTAGAAATGCCTATTCACTCTAGTTTATCTTTGAATTTGGAATTAAATCCTCAGAGTCCGCGAAAACGAGAAATCTCAATTTCGATTCCGTGTAAACTTAGATAATCCTTAACTAATTCCTTGAAAATGTAATAAAAAAAAATATAAAATATAAAACTTCAAATCTTAAAATTTTTTTAAGTATGCTGTAAAATTCTTTTACAGCTTCCTTTCCACTGAGTTTATTTTCTCTTTCTGTTTAATTAGAAAAAATTAATAAGAAATACTTTGTCAGTTATTTTTATACATATTTTCCCCCATCCCTTCGGTTTCCAAATTCCGGAATCCGTTTTCTTTATTTTAATTATTTCTAAGTTAAATTCTTGATTTTTAAGCATTGATTATTTACCTTAAATCCTCTGTTCGTTTTCCGGAATCCTTGCTTCTTTTTATTTTATTTTATGTAAGGTGATAGTCGATGTAAATGGATGCGGCTTGAATTTTGGAGGAAAGTTGGATTTCTGTGAAAATATTCACAACAGCGCTCATTTTTGAG
>NQII01015618.1:5323-17819 GCA_002778355.1 Clitarchus hookeri
CCGATCACCTGCACCCATTCATGTCCATTGTGCATTCCGACGGACGTGGACAATTCCAGCAGGTCAATGCGACATCCCAGTCGTCGAGAGTTGATACAGAGTGGCTCCAGGAACACCCTTCTGACTTTAGACACTTCCATTGGCCACCTAAATCACCAGACTGAACATTATTGAGCATAGCTGGGAAGCCCTGCAACGTGCTGTTCAGAAGAGATCTACACCGCCTCGCACTCCTATGGATTTGTGAACCGCCCTGCAGTATTCATTGTGTGATTTGCCTTCTGCATACCTTGAGACATTAGTCGAGTCCATGCCACGTCGTCTTGCGGCACTTCTGCGTGCTCGCGGAGGGCCCCACACTATATTAGGCAGGTGTACCAGTTGTTTTGACTCTTCAGTGTATATTGTATTAAGTACACTCGGGTATAGTTTGTGTTTAATCATTATATTCAGTTTTACTTTTCTCCTTGGACTTTTGTAAACGATAGTTTAATGTATTTTTAGGTGCAATCACAGAGTAAATAAGTGTGCCTACAGGGACGTAAAGACGTGGCTGTTCATTTCATGTGATCTCAATCATTTGTTGATTGGCTGCTCGAAGCTTTGGCTACTGATTTCCTAAAGATTCGTTTTTGGCTAGGCTTCCGGCTGGCAAGTAAGCTATCGGGCAAATGATTGGCGGACGGCGTTCAAGAATTTTACTGACCCGTAAAGCCGTTTCATTGGCGTGTGCGACTGGAGTTCGCGGTGTATGCAGTTGTTTCACATCTGTATTCTGAAGTACTCTGTGGTGCAGTGATGGCACTTGTCTCGTACAAGTACAGTTCTGGTTGAAATGTAACACACGCTTTTTGATCATTAACAATTCATATTTATAATTACATGATTTTTAAGTGTAGTAGGAATAATATTATTTTCATATGATTTTTTTTGTGGCAAGAGACTTTTATTTGTTTCGAAACAGAGTACTTAATTTTTATTTCGTTGTTTTTCAACTGTATTTTTATTTGGCCACATATTTATATGTCTTTCAGTTTTTGCATNTTTTTTGTGGCAAGAGACTTTTATTTGTTTCGAAACAGAGTACTTAATTTTTATTTCGTTGTTTTTCAACTGTATTGAAAGTNTTCAACTGTATTTTTATTTGGCCACATATTTATATGTCTTTCAGTTTTTGCATTGAGTATGTGTAATTACATGGCCACATGACTATGCTTTTTGATTGTTGGGGCAGTTTTGAGTGGCAGTGTAAATGATTTTGAATTATACCCCTCGTGATTGGTCAGATTTTAAGAACATTCTTAAGTTCAGGTTTTCGAGGAGGAAGACAGACGTCGACGTCAGGCAGCCAGCCCGGGTGGGGCTGTTCACTAACTGTTTAAATTAGTGCTTATTAGAAAACAACCGAGTTGGCACCCCTGAATTTGCAGACCGTCTAGAATAGACGAGGACGCAAGGATGTTTACCTAAAGCTGGGCTCACAACCATCCGTCGCACCCGTCAGTCACCCGTCTGTCTGTCAGCNGGACGCAAGGATGTTTACCTAAAGCTGGGCTCACAACCATCCGTCGCACCCGTCAGTCACCCGTCTGTCTGTCAGCCACTCGTTTGTTTTTTCGTCGGTCAGTTGAGAGCGATTCACAACAATCCGTCGTCCGTCAATCCTTCTGTACGGCAAAATTTCAGTGTGACAATAAACACCGTGATCTATCCTTAGTTGGAGGTATATTTTGGCTGGAAATACATTTTCAAGAGAGAAACGTGGAGAGATATTTTTTTTTACGTGGTAAGAATTTATACTGAATTATTGCTTACATTTTCAATTCCTGAATTTACCACCAAAGATAATATGTATACACAGATCCACCGCCTTACATTTTATTTCAAACTACATATTCGCGTCTATGGAATGTCGGTCCGTTGAAAGTTTGATGGATTCACGGATAGAAAAAAAAATTTTGCTCTGCGATTGGTTGAAGATCGAGTGACCGCTGGACGGACGGGCGACTGACGGATGAGACGGATGGTTGTGAGTCCACCTAACGAAGCAGATCTGTGCTGCCCCCCCCCTCCGGGTTCACACAGATTTCAGGGGTGTTAACTTGAACTCGTGTGACGTCGGTTAAGGTGCCTATTGGACTGCATGCGAGCACCGTAAGCTCGCGAGCTTACATAGGGGGAAGACGTTACCGAGGGCTGCCGCGCATCCGGAGAGACGCGTCGTCGTCCCTCATCATCGAGAACNTATGCGAGCGCCGTAAGCTCGCGAGCTTACACAGGGGGAAGACGTCACCGAGGGTTGCCGCGCATCCGGAGAGACGCGTCGTCGTCCCTGATCATCGAGAACGTCAAGGCCTTCGGAATGTTACATTTTCACAACCTAATTCAGATAAGACAATTTCCAAATTAAGTTCTCGCGCAACACCGTTAGTACAAATTTTAGAACGTTTCTCACGCGCCATGTTGTTTTCTCACGCAGTTGACTTATTCCGAATTTTATTACGCGAAAATCTGAGCTGGGTTTCAGATCTATCACTGGCTATTTACAAAAGTTTTATTTAAAGCAATTATTTTAAAAAAAATATTAAAGATTTGGCGTGATTTTAACATTTTACGTGTTTATTCTTAACCATAACGATAGCCACTACCCAAAGTAAAATTGTCAATATTTTCAGAGCCACAGATAATTTGCAGTCTTGATGTAATATTGGATTTTCTGGCAAAAAAAAATGTATGTAAAACTGAGTAAAAATTAAATTTAAAGATTTTTTTTTAATACGGGCGTTCGTTGTTGTCATTTATGTAGCCAGTAGCACTTTTTTCCTAGTATTCCTAGTATTTTTTCTGCTTACGTATATTTTTCTACAAGATTGCAGTGTTGCCGAGTGTACAAATTGTACACGTTAATCCTACTGGTAAGATTACAAGTGTGTGTGCCCTACTCTATACAGTCTGGACGGGGCTGGGCAAAGTTAACTCGTCATTCTGCCTTATGCGTCACTACAGTAAGCTGAGTTCCAGTTTCTACACTGTTCGTAAGTTACCAAGGTGTTAAAGTGGCAATTCTCCTGATTTTTAATAGGTACACTACTCTCACACCCAGTTTGGACTGTCGTGACTGCGCAGCAAGGGTCGGTACAATACCTTTGAAACACATTACACGTAGTGATACTGTCGACACGTCATACCCCTGTACATGTACATTGGTTGAAATATCAACACATTACCCTACAGAAATAAAACTTCAATATCATCCTAGTCGGGGAGAACGTCACCATTTCGTATGCGTAATACTGCAATTGCCACTTTTATAACAATAATTTTTATACCACAAAAAAAGTCCCATTTTTTAACTAATGTGTTCGATTCTTGTAAACGATGTNTTAACTAATGTGTTCGATTCTTGTAAACGATGTAACGCATATATTACAAGCTAACTGATGCACTTTCTTCATTATTGTATACAACTGACCCATTATGTACAATATTGCTTTGTGATATAATAACTTACAACTGTTCAAAAGTTGTCCCCCAGTCTTCTTTAGTATTTTTATTACACTCATATAGATATGCTTTAAGCAGAGTAGGCTACATTTAAACGTTGCAACCTTTTTTTTTTTGGTGATACTGTACATGGTAATCAGGAGTCACCAATTACCACGGCACCAAGATTAATGTTGAATTTCACAATATAGATACAGAGAAGAGAGTAATATTTTTGTTTTGTATTACACCGTGCGCGTTTGGTCATGCAGTAACCTGACTACCTCGAAATCTGGAGGTCGCAAGTTCAATTCAGGCCAGATGCACTGGAGTTTGGGCATGCACCTCCGTACACACCTGTAAAAACATTGAGAACGATTTGACTGAATACAGTCAAACGTGACACACATTTCTGAATTGTACGAGTCTTAAGACAAGTAACAAACACCCACCTCACTGAGTCATATCTACCATTTAATATCACGTACTCTTTGATGAATTGTTCGTCACGATTCAAACATATCTATCATTGTTAGGTAACTTTTCCATAATTCTCCAACTACGGAAAGTGAACTGTGTNTCGTCACGATTCAAACATATCTATCATTGTTAGGTAACTTTTCCATAATTCTCCAACTACGGAAAGTGAACTGTGTTACTTAAATTCGCGAGCTGAAGTCACGATATTATTCGGTAAATTGTCCATTTGCGACATCGTCTAAACGTGTTTGTATGTCGTCACTTCAGTGTATGTCATGGTTGTTCGGTTTTTAACGCTTTGGAAGTATACATTTGATTCATATCATTATCTTTTACAGGCTAACAAACCTCTGGATGTACATATTATACATTTACTATGTCTGTTTTATGACGCGATTTACAGTAAATTAGTTATCTTAAGAAGTTCAATAAGTAACCATATTTGTGTAACGTAGAATCAGCCCACGAAGTTTTCCTAGAATCACAGAGTTTGCGTCGGCAAGTTTGATACTCCAAGAAATAAACATTCGTGCTTGTAATATTTACCGCTGTACGCTCTGGGAGGTTGTCGAGCGGGTGGCTTCCATAGTAACTAGGTCGGTCTCCAACCGACACTCCTGCGTTATGCCAACCGGCTCATATTGCCAGGGAAAGGAAACCCCATAAATGCCGAGCGTAGTCTGCCTCCTGCAGGAAAAAGTGGCTTCGGAAGATGTGAACCGAAGAGCACGACTACCCAGTGCTGCCATTACAGATCGGCATTCTAACAGTTTTCTCGTCTGCCTGGATCTTTTCAAGAGGTTTTTCCGTATGTGTCTGACGCGATAGTTTTGATATACAGCGCTTTGAAAAGGTGTTTTTAGCCCTTTCAAAGTACTCTGAAACGGTGTTTCTAATATGCGTGACGTCTTGAAAGCACTGGACAGGCTTCGTCTGAAGAGTGCGTTCTTTTCGTAGATCAGCACTTTGGACGCACGTTTAATAGCTTCGCGGGAGAACGTGTATTTCAAAAACTCTACAACGAAGCTCAAGTGCCAGGTAGGCGCGAGCCTTTAAGTATCATATTCGTGTTTCTCTCTTCATGATTTCACTCGCTGGCCCGCGGTGGTGTGGTAGCCAGGCTACTCGCCAAGGTGAAGCGGGCTCGATTCCGGCGGGGTCACGCGGATTGTCTCAAATGGAAAACGTGGTGGATGTTCCCATTAGTAGGCGGGTTTTATCGGGGCACTCCTATTTTCTCCGACCATACATACCACCGCTACTCCATCCTCCTNTCCCATTAGTAGGCGGGTTTTATCGGGGCACTCCTATTTTCTCCGACCATACATACCACCGCTACTCCATCCTCCTCTCATTTCCCCCTCACTAGCGCTTAAGACTTCGATGTTAAGCGCCGACAAAAACGAACAAAAACGAACAAAATAACAACTTCACGTAATCACCGCATGGATACTAGTCGGTAGGGTATAGTCAATTCACAGCTACTTTCGACTTTTCTGAAGCCCTGCAGGTTATTCCTCTGCCTCATACAAACAAAGTTTAACCAAGTATATAAAATTACGCCAAAGGGATAATGCATCACAGTCACGCACACTCAGTGTAATAACATTTTGCATAAACTATTTCTTACCAACACACCTGTTTTCTCACTGTTTTTTATTCACATTAATTATGAATGCAATATTGTAATGTACAGATAAAATATAAATAATAGTTCAATTTAGTAAACAAATAAGCCAATTTTATGTTAACAGAAGTATAAAACGCTTGTGATACATGACATATTTGGGAAATAACCGAAAACATCATACAGGAGGTGAATTTTAAAAGGTTTGATTCAAAAAGTGTGAAGAAACTGCGAATAGACCCCATCCACGTGAGTGGTAATATCAAGTTTTTACTTTCAGTGGAAGAATACACAAATGAAACATAAGCAGGATTTTCAAAAGTGTAGAATTAACTGGTGAAACATTACAGTCACACCAAACCTACAAATGACTACCCGGGAAGGTGACGCAAACACTCGTGGACTCGGACGTAGAATTAGGTAACACGTACACGAAAAGGCTTGCTTGATTGAGAGGTAAGGGGGTAAGGTGATGGGGAACTGGGTCAGGATACGGTCGCTACTTCCTGTAGTCCGAAGACAGACGGTTTTTCCAGGGCCACAGAATGTTTTCTTCCGGCTATTTTTGACACCCAGGACTGGATTTACCATTATGCAAAGTAAGCACGTGCTTAGGGCATCAACAGAAAAGGGAACACCAAAGAAATGTTACATTGCCGGATTTACTTGAACATTTATTTCTCAGCTGAGTCAACATTTTCACTCATATGTGCGTCAAAATTCAGTGCTACCAAAAAAATGCCAAAAAAATATTCACACTTTCTGAATTTTTTAGAATAATTGCGGAAGACAATGTTGCATGCGCATTTCCCAACGGTACATTTACTTCGGTATATTTCTAACATTAATTGTCACAAATTGCTCCACTGAGCGTTCATTTTCTCAGTTTAAATCTCTTAAACATCCTTACTGATCGGGACCACAGTTATTGAGCGGTTAGACTTCTCGCCTTCCACCAAGAAGAACCGGGTTCAATCCCCGGTCCGTTCACTCCGGATTTTCGCAAGTAGGAATCGTGCCGGACGATGCCGCTTGTTCACTGATTTTCTTGGAGATATCTCGTTTTCCCCGTCTTTTCATTCTGGCGCTGCTCCAAACTCACCTCACTTCACCCTCATCGGCTCTCAAGATCTCGATGTTAAGAGTTGACTGAATCTCTTCACTTCACTCACTCTTACCCACTAGTGCCATGGCAAATAAGTGGGAGCACGGGCTGATCGGGTTGGCCCCATCAGAGGTTCTCTCTGATGTTCCGATCATTAGAGGTTGGACTCGTGCTGGCAGTGGTTGACTTCGTATGCTGGAGGAGGTCTGGAGAGATCTCCCCTCTTAAAGAAGGGCCGAGCGGTGAGCAGGCACCTGCTCCGGTAGTGTCCTGGCAAGACGTTAGGGGCCTGGATAGTGCTCCGGCCAGACCACACGCTTGGTAATCTGAGTACGAGGGTCTCAGGCCTTGTGGTAGGGTGCTCCTGATGGAGCTTGTGTATCAAATCGGGGCTTAGGGCTTGGTTACCTCAGGTGAATAGCTGGGACACCTGCGATGAGAAGGCGTGATCCTTCTCCCCTGCCGAGAGGGCGGCCGGGGCGCGGAATGGCCGTAATGGCTAAGAGCGCCACGTTAAAATAACAAAAGTATGGTCATAATGGCTGTATGTATACTTATAACCTTTACAGGTAAACTATGCGACAAGGCAGGTTGGTTGCCTTTATCTCTACTAAGTGTAAAAGCAAATGTGTTACGTATGATTATATTTGAGGATCTTATTAAAGACTTTCCAAACAGAAGATGTAAAAGAAAATAAAAAATAAAAAAATAAATTTGAATGATAGAAAACTACGTTTTTTTCCATCTTAGTGTACTTACTTTTTTGTTGCAACTCTAAATATGCAATTTTAATTCAAGTTTTACTGTTTACACTTATATATGGGGTATCAAAATCTAAAGTTCTTAATACCTCTAAAGGTCTTAAGCCGGCCCTGTTACACCTCTAGAGCAACAGGCGTTGCCATTAGTTACCTGTGGAAAGGAAGCATCCTCTAGCGGCATAAAAAACGTCCTGTGACTTCACCAAGGCTGTGGGCGGTGTCCGTTTATTTCATTTTTACACCGAGTTTATTAACACCAGAAGGTTGATCGAGGGGGATGGTACTGACAAATAAAATTAAGGAATTTTGCATCTAAAAGTAGCACCCCAACGTCCATGGCTTATATTGTATTCGAATCCAGGATCTTGTTCGTATGTGACGCCTAAGGACTAGGCTACAATTGGCATATAATGGACACATTCACAGTAATCATAATAAGCACATACACAACACAGCACAAGCACAGTGGCCTTGTTACAATTCCTATAACGCTGAAAATACTAGTTTGTTAATGTTGTTACATTCAATAACGAGGAAAATATGGCTGGTGTATTTGGTAGCATTTTTGACACACCTGAGAACTAAATTAGTTTCGCTTCAATTTTTACTGTTAACATCACTTACTTTCCAAAACTGTCATGATTGTGATACTGCAGAAATAAACAAATGAAACTATTTTTCCAGGGAATAAAGTGAACAAACGTTTCATAAACAAGGTTTTCACTTGGCAATGAAGTAGACCAATCGGGGTTTTTGATTGACTAAACACTGACACATAGCTATAGCAATGAGGAAAGTTAAATCAGGTTGAACTCTTCTTGTTGCTAATACTATGTTTAGTACGGCGCCTATCGCTATGCGCGGTTGTAGCTTGTATTGATTCATATGGTGGTCGACTCGTGTGTATATTACTGTGTTGTGTTTGTCGAATGCTTGTTTCATTTCTGCCTGGGCCCTTAGCGGCCTCGGCTGAGAGGTAGGAATAATCAGGCGATGGCGTGCTATGACGGAGTTGGAAGATACATTTTTGACCATCGTCATATTGTAGCGCTAAAAACATATAAAACGTGGGTGTTTGAGTATGCATCAAATAATTTTTAAAAGGGGCAGTTTTAAATTAATAACATTTCTGAAGCTAAATTTTTAAGCCCAACATTAAGATATTTCGATACAAAAAACATAATTGTATTTTTGACAGATAAATTTTGAATTTTTTTGGTGTCACGACATAACGGGCAGACTTCGCCATTTTTCCATGCAAAACCCTAGACAAAGCCTCCCCTTAGATCTCGAGGAAGGAGTTTGGCGATGCTGCCAACCTCTGCGTTACCCAGCAAGCTGACGTTGGCCTCATATTGTTATGAAATTCGTAAGGCATGAATGCTTGAGCAGAACGTTGTTACTCCTCCAGCTATCACAGGGGATTGGCGCTATTTATGAAACACGTTGTTTGCTCTTACTTCGTGTTTTGAGGGCGTAGATAGCCACCACACCACTTCTATAGCGAAAATACTGCAGCTCACTTTTTTCTTCCACGTGAATACGTCTTTAAAATCAGACCGAAACATAGAATACCAGGATGGAAACGGCGATGTAACGTTTGCAGGGTGATCCATTCCGACACTGTATCGTCGTGACTAATAACGTTTGTGAAATAAATGTGCTCTCGTTCGATAAGGTATACGACTGCAATGCCACGACCTTGAGTTGGCACTGCGCATGCGCGAGGCACGCGTTGGGGGCCCGCGGCGACCATAGACAAAATATGAGGTAGACCGCTTATTCGTCTTCTGCTTATGTACACAACATTAAACTACCCCAATGGAACACAACGGTCAAAGTCACATAGTCAACAGTGATGAACGTGTTTGTTTATATCTTAGTTTTTAAAAGACAAGAACTTTTATATAAATAAAACACGTTTACCAATTTGACTTTAATCAAACTGCATTACAAATTGGTTAGAAGAAGTATAAAAACATCTCAGAGCACTTGTTTACCAAACAGTGTTCTAACCTCAAATCTAATCTACGGCGTTTTTGCTAGCCGTATTGGCAGAAAAGCAGTTCAATGTCGGGACACGGAGATTGGTTGTGCGCAACCAGCGAGATCGGTCTATCCCATCTTTAGTCTGTGGTAGCGACTGGCGGAAAATTTGGACGTGGGTGAAAACTTCTCGGCAACAGGCCTATATATTGCGACTCTAGTTAGCTGATTTTGGTGCCAAACGAAATATACCGTCTATTGCTGTCGATTTAAGCAATAAAAAACGAAAATCTATTACCCGCGGGATTTGGGCGGCTCTTAACAGCGAGGTCTTGAGAGCCGATGAGGGTGATTTAAGTGAGTATGGAGCAGCGCCGGAATGAAAGGGCGGGGGAATTGGGAGATCCCGAGAGAACCCGCTGACCAGCGGCAACGTCCGACACCATTCCTACATGCGAAAATCCGGAGTGACACGGCCAGGGATTGAACCCGGATCGCCTTAATGGTAGGTGAGCAGGCTAACCGCTCAGCCACCACATCCCACGGCAGTGTTCTCAACACAGACACACTCAGAATTTTGTTCCTAAAATGCAGTTTATACCACCAAGTGATTAAATGATGGCTACGTCCATATGGGGGAAGAAATGTATTACATTTTTTAACACGTTATTTCTGACACAATCAAATCTGGAAAGCGTAAAATTAAATAGCGCCACTTCAATTCAACTCTGAATAAATCAGCTTCATTTATAATACCGTTATAATGTGTAGGCATGGTCTGTTTCGAGAACAGAGTTGTCAAACAAACCATTCCATGCCGGAGCGCAACCATTTATTCTGCGTAAATAGCATGCTCTCGCTATCCCGTATTTCACCTACGCCCGAACAACTGTTATTTATAGCACAGAGTAACAGTCACACAAAGCTACACACACCCGCGCGCACAGAACACAAAACACATACAGTATGCACTAGAGATGACTGGTTAGAGTGATTTATTTTAATTTCCTTGATAACATTTCTCTGCGCTTGAAAGGTCTCTGAACGCAAGGGCAATCACTTTTTTTTTTTTACTTACGACTGAGACAGGACTTGAAACATGAACCCCTCGTATAACAGAGTAGCAATCTTAGATTAACAGCGTCGGATAGTAAAATTATTCAGGGCCGTTTTTTTGAACATGGAAAAATAATTTGAGGGCCCCTTTACTACTGCTGTTTGTAGATGTTATCTTTAACCACTATAACACAGTTGAATGTTATTAAGGTACATGTATCGGTCGACTACCTAGTATTTTTGACATTATCGAATGAAACATGAATGTATAGTTATTGACGAAAAAACGATCGCCATTTATACTATAGCTAGTTCAAACAAACAAGCAGAAAATTTAGAGTAACGCGTCGAAATTACACTGAATGAAATGCAATCAAAACTACTCAATCGATAAAAATAATTTTATCATGTTTCAAGTGCAAAATCGCAAGTCAATTTCAGAATATTCTTACAAAATTAATGAGATGCACACTACGAAAACAAAACAATACAGATTTCAACTTGCAATACTTTTATTTCTTCCTTTTTTTTTTTAGCAACAATCATAATAAGCCCATTAAATGAGATGTTGTTTACAAGGTGAGGCTCTGAAAAATTCATAAGTAATGAGTTTAATCTCTCTTGTGTCATGGTACATCGAAATGGGTTCTTTGCATAACATGGTTTTGAAAATGACCTTTGATTTTAACAGTAAATCGGTAATGTTAAATAACGCAGTGCAATATTGTTACATTTTCGAAGACATCAATTACATTACTTTTATATAAGTGCTGCAAAACCTCTTTGTAGTAAAACGGGGAACAACAACATCAATCTGAAGGGCTCTGAGGAAAGAAGAGATGTGTAATACTTCACTCATGAAAACTAGCTGCAGATCCTGACTGTATTGCCTGACCAACTCAACGGCACTGTATTTAAGTTCATCACGACTTACTGTAGTTCAAAAGAAATTTCATAGCAAATTTTTCTAGAAAGTTTAGTGTAGAACTTGTCAATAGTACACAATCATGAGAAAATACTGAAACTCACACGGAAAGTTAAAGTAGTGGACAGTAAATCTTTTTCATAGAAATACGTTTTGAAAGTCGAGTATCGGAATAAGTTGGTAACACATGCTTGCTCAGTTATTTTGCTTTAGCTTCAGTTTCATAAAAATTACTTCTCAAATAGGGGGAAAAAAAAAATACTTTAAAGACATTTTTTGATTGCGGGCCATTTGATACTTCGAAATCATTTATGGCTTACTTCCTGCAAGAACTTTCGATAATGTAATTCCACAATACAAACTTAAATGCTAATTAGAAATATTCCATTTTCTTCATACGATATTGAGGACATCCTTGTGACTTGTGCTTCATTTTCTTAGTTAGAAATATCACAGCGGTTCAAGTTACTGAATAGCTCGAATTCCTTAATATAATAATAATAATAATAATAATATTTTGAATATGTTATATGTTTTCTTGAATTCAGTTTTTAGCCTACTTTCCGAAGGCAAGATAGGCTTATGAGATCACTTCTCTGTCTGTATGTCGTGTCTGTGTGTGTATGCATGTGTATGTGTGTGTGCGCGCGCGCCTCCCTACTAAATAATTTTGAAAGCATTAACCGAATTTAACCAAACTCGGTACACATATAATATATAAATTAGTAAGGACATCAGACTTTTACAGTTTTCAACAACATCGAGAGCTTGCTTTCAAAATGGACGTGATTAAACATTTATGATTTTATGTCAAACCTCGAGAACCATTCAACCGATTCAAACCAACTTTTTTTTATTTTGTCAGAGGATAATGCAGGGAAGCATTAAATTTAGAGCTGAATATCGTTATTGGTCCGCCATTTTGAAATATATCCTTATACGAAGAAATAAAGCTTTTACATTATACATGGACAACTACTGAACCGATTCTCGCCAAATTCGGCACATAAATAATACGGTAGGTTATGTAAACATAAGAAATTAAAATCGATCAGGCACCAAATACAAATGGC
>NQII01015619.1:0-15063 GCA_002778355.1 Clitarchus hookeri
ACGGTAAAATGCTTTCTTATTTTCTATACTATTAAAAAATGAGTTTGTGTATCACATACTGTATACAAAAAAAAAATTTTCACATTATTTATATTTATTTATTAATATCTTAAGTTTGGTGGCAAAGTTACGGCAGTAGCGTTGTCTTTACGAGAAGAATAAATTATAACAGGATAAATGGCCATGCAATTAAAGTGTTAATCTTTACAAGCTACTACCAGGTGACGGCGACATACATTGTTTTGCCTTATGGATAGCCGTTGCACACTGCATGCAGAAGTAAACAAACAAAACGATACTTCAAAAATAATATTTATGCACACAGTGTAATATGAATCAAATGCAAGGAATTTTAAATTGCAATTGTTTAGGAAAGACATTGGCATTTTCTTGGAATTGGGGTGGGAAAATATCACTTTCAAAGCAGTCGGACTCGAAACTACAACCTTAATGAGATGTTTGGCAGAATTTGGTTGCGACTGTCAAATTTCAGTAACTTGTTGGCCTGAAACATTTTACGAGAAAGTGTGTGAACACCCATTGTTTGACATCCCCAGTCACTACTGCTTTTCAGGAAAAGTATAGTCTATTCGTGGTTTCATCACACTTTTTGGATCAAACCTTTGGAAAAATCACCCAATATATGTTGTGTTTGGTTGTTTCCTAAATATGCCATATATCACAAACTTTTTATACCACTGTAAACAATAAAGTACCCTATTTTTTGTTGAATTTACTTTTACCTATATTTTATCTGTACATTTTAATATTTAATTTAGAATTAATACAAAAAAACAGTGAGGAAATAGGTGTGTTGGTAATGCCTAGTAAGAAATAGTTGTTATGCAAAATATTATTAAAGTGTGTGTGTGCACAAATGTGGTGCATTGTCCTTTAAGTTTGTTTGCATGAGGTGGAGGAATATCCTGGAAGTAGAACTTTAGCAGGGCTTCAGCAAAGTTGGAAGTAATCATGGACTATAAAAAGATACTTGAATAAGTGAGGAGATTCATTGAAACTTTGATAGCGTCTTCGAAAACTGTTTCCAGGAATGAAATCCATTAATAAGATTGCTTAATGCTGCTACTATAATCTTTTATTGGGAAGAAGTGTCAGATTAATACAGAGGTGGAACAGTATGTGTATATGAAGAGTGCTTAGTTATACTTAGTATTTTGAGTGTCATCTTAATTGCTCATAGAATGTTAATTGTTATTCACAGTTTAATAATTTTAAGTTTTCTGCTTATCTTTTTTCAGAAATTTCTGAAAACAACATTAGAATGGATTATGTGACTGAAGGAAGTTTATTTTTTCATAACAGAGACAAAGATGGTAGTAGTTTGCTGATATTCAAAAGTAAGAAACATGTGAAAGGTCAGAAAGACATGGAAGAACTCAAGAGAGTAGTAGTGTACTGGTTTGAAAGGCTAGAAAGGTATGTAGTACAACTTTGTTTCAAAGTGCTGAAATAAAATTCATAAGGCATGCAGTCATTGCAAGTAGCATGTCAGCAAGTTTTATTTAATTCTTTTGTTAGCTGAATGTTAGCTATTCAACTGTGGAATGAATGATGGGCACGAGGTCAGTGTTTGCATATTGTCTCAAACGATACCACCTAGGCGATATTTTAGTTTAAAAAGAAAATTTCTTGCACATCATTCTTATGGATTAGTTCACCAATTACTTAAAAAGATACCACTGTATTCACTATTATAAACAATACCATGCACCTACAAGCACTGTGGTTTGAAGAAGTTACTGATAATACCACCAGTGTTCGATAATTACCTAAATGTTACTTAAGCAGAAGTTTTTGTTAAAGGACAGTATGTTACACAGTACTGTATTTAATATAGCAAGTATTTATTACATGTGGTTACACACATGAGCTATCATAGTAACTGCCTATATTCCCTATCTGGCTAATGCTAGTGAATGCACAGAACATGAGTAAGAATTAAGAATACATAGTAATATCTAGTAGAGTAAATTGCACTAGCAAAGGCTGCATTGTTTGTCTACTAGTTACCCAACATATTGTAGTACAGATGAGAAAAAATGCTTTTGAGGGAATTTTATACGTATGTAGAATTTTTCTTAGTTTTTATTTTGTCCATAGGATATCTAGCATATTTTATTATTGGCAAACAGTTGCTGCTGTTTTGATTTTTTAGAGTCTTCACAATATAAATGGTATGGCTGTCTTCAGTTGCATGTCTTTGTACATCTGCATATTTTTGCCAAAAGTTTTACCTTCTTGTACGTAGCATGTAACATTTCCTTGGCTGGGAGTCAAAGCAGACACCACTGTGTGCTATCGTGCTGTATCTGTGGTCCTGCCATCATCACTGCCAGGGTTTGTCTGCGCTGAAGAAGACCGCAAACTGAATTACTACAAGAGGATGAAACATTTTTTAATACTTTCAATGACAGTTGTGTACACAGGATTTTATTTTAGGAGTTTTTGAACCTCAATTTTACAAGTGAGCCCTTTGCAAAATAAGGAAAGCACCTTTTCCTTATGTAAAATATGTTTTAATTTCAAGTGCACACTCAGAGGAAACTTATTGCAATTGTTTATTTCAATTTTCAATATTGTACATAATTTAATTGATTTTCCAAAATTGGTTTACATTTATTTATATTTAAACTTTTTTGGGGAAGGGATTCCGTCCTTTTAGCTCTCTCCTTGTGGGCAGCTTAGATACGGGCAACATGTGGCGTACAGAGCATGTTTTCAGAGTATGAAAACAGAAAGGGTACTAGTGATCATATAGGCTGTTCACGGTAAAGTGAGCACTTTTGAGGCCCTAGTTACTTTTTCCTTCTAGCCATTTTTCATCCTTTAACCACCTTTTTAAATAAATATTGCCATGTTAGTAATACAAAGTGTGTGTATTCCACTGCACTTGGAAGTTAACATCTAAGGCTAAAATAAAAATTTTTTTTGGCCTAGGGTGTACTATTATTCTAAATGAGAGGGCTTTCAAAAGTGTTCACTTTACCGTAAATAGCCTATAAACAAAAGTAACATAATGTCTAAATGCTGCATGTGGATGTGAATTTTTTAGAAAGACAACAAAGCAAAAAAGTTAACTTATCTTACATTTTGGGACAAAGAAATTATGTACTTTATTGATAACACTAGTGTTTTTAGAAGCTGTGCTTGTGAAGGCGACACACTAACGTGACCAGTGATCCTCGCATGGCCGAGTCCATGCATACGACGTTGCTATCAAAGTGTTTCAGAACCCCCATGTGATCATAGAGGTCTAATTAATTGGAAACAAATGCATGGGGTTAAAGTAAAGTGGTAAAAATGCTAGTACACAAATCTAGGAGTAAACTTTTGTTGTAAACTTACCTTATAATCAGATCTTTTCAAAATATGTCTGTCAATGCATTTTCCAGCAGATAAGCATCTCTTGTAACAGCATAGTCTGGTAAAAATATTTTTGTGAGAATAGAAGATTAACACTAAGTAAAATTCAACTTTATTTTAAAAAAAATTAATAAACCTAAACTGTAATTCTGTAGTCCACGCGAGCGGAGTTGGGGGCACATCTGGTAAGGGTATATTTTAAACTGGTCAGACACTTATTTTCAAAGTGGCGTCCTTATAGCTATTTTAGTTAGATTTGCTATATCGTCGAAACCATGTTAATAATTTAAACTTAACTTTGTATGCTGTAGTATTTATATTTACAACCATCAAATGTGTCTACACAAAGTAATTGTTGTTTGCCACTTTGTACAAGTGTCGCGTGACAAATTAAAATTGTCATATCTCCATAAAAAATCAACACATTCCCACAAAATTTGGCAAACCAGTAGCATTGTGGCAGGCCATGCAAATTGATATGTTTTGAATTTGCCAGACACTTTTTTTTTTTTTTTTGATGGAAGTTATAAAAATGATTTTGCTTCGTCTGCTATATCTACTAAAATATGTAAACAATTTTAGCTTAATTCTGTATACTGGCAGTATCCATCACAATCATTGAATGTGCTAATACATTACCTTTTTGTCCTCCATTTATAAAGATTGTCACATGAAAAAATTTGAGTTTTTTTTTCCGTCCGTATCTTGAGGGCCTATTAACAGATTCCCACAAAATTTTACACGAAAATGGTGCTACGTGGTATGGTATGTAAACTAACATGTTTTAGATGCAGGATGCCTTTTTTTTTTATGGTGATAAGATAGATAACTTGGATTAGTATGTTATTTCTACTAAACAATTCAACAAAATTCAATCAAATTTTGTACATTAACAGTATTCATTTATAGCACCAATTATGCATACAGAGATCCTCCTTTGCCGGCCTTTGTGCATAATAGTACCAGGTAGGAAAATAGCATTTTGCCATATTTATGGAATAATTCAACTAATTTCCACCAAATGTTTTACACTAGTAGTGCCACGGGCCATATAAACTTATATGATTTGAAAGGGCTCAGATATCACTTTTCAAAATTGAGGCAAAATAAATATTTTGATAAGTTGTAATATCTATTAAACAATTTATTCAAATTCTACCATACTTTGTATGTTGACAGTATCTATTAGAAGAATATATAGTCTCTATTTTTTTAGGCAATTGTGTAAGATAGCACCAAATAAGTAAATTAAATTTTTATGTCATATCTTGGGGACCGATCAACAGTTCTCCACCAAATGCTTCACACTAGTAGCGCTACGGTAGATCGTGTAAACTTAAGTGTTTTATTAAGTGGCAGGGGCGCTTATTTTCAAAATAACGACCCTGTAAATATTTCAGGAAAGTTAATGCTCCGAATCCTACCACCATAATTCAATTGATGCACACTAGGTATGAGGTTTTCTGTATTGAGTCCCGGGTAAGGCACTTGTATATTTGTAATTGTAACACTATTGTTGAATATGTTTGTGGTTTCATCCCAAATGATATTGCTGTCAACGAGACATTTTGGGACTACCTATCATCTAAGCTTTTAAGATCTTCATTAAAAATTATTTGCGCTCTTGTAGAGAAAAGCAGGCTCATCCTACTAATATTATAAATGCGAAAAGTCTGTGTGCATGTTTGTTTTGTTTGTTTGTTACCACTCAGCTCCATAATGGCTGAATGGATTTTGATGAAATTTGGTAGGTACTTTAAGTCCTGGAATAGGACATAGGATACTTTTTATCCCGGAAAATTGTGTGGTTTCTGTGGAATAACAACAAAACGTAATTCTGTAACGCCTGGGAACGTAACCGGATTATTTTTCTCCTCTTGTGTCAGAGTTTATCAAGCTGCCCAAGGACCTCTGAAATGGCTTAACGGTTGCTATCAATCTATAACAACCGGGACCGAATATTTAACGTGCCCTCCGAAGTCCGGAAGCACTCTGATGTTATGCCACTAAACTGACATCTATCCAAATGTGTGCCGCTGGGAACGTTGCTTAACTTAGGTGATGGATTAAGATCCCTAAGCCAAGTGCAAAAAGTAGTACCTAGGTACACTTATTTCTAAAGTTACACCTTGATGAAACTCACGTTTTGGTTTTCATACATAAACGTTGGAAAGCGGAAATGTGGTAACTACGCGATAGTTGCACAGATACACTCAAAAAACAATACCCTACTTATTGGCTATCTGGTAAAAAATATTTCCTTCCTTTTGGGTTGCCGTAATCCGTTAAAAACCTAGGCCAATAGAGTATAATTTTGTAATTCTGTTTTCACATAAATGAACTGTCTTTCCCCAATTTATTTATTAGTGTATCACTGTAAAACTCAATTGTACCCGGATGAATCCGGGCTGGTTCGCTAGTTAGTTATATCATTAACTTTTTGTTTGATCTAGTACCATTGTTGCATGCACCTCACAAAACCATCCTAGAGACCTTGGCGGAAACTCACTTCCCATCGGCTAATGCGCTCTCCTGTGTTCCTCTTTCAACCATGTTCTTCCCCGAACTGGCTTCACCTCTGCTACGACTATGGCCTCTCCAGATGTTTACTATGTACAACCTCCGTGGTGTACACGTATTTACGTGCATGCATGTGTGTGCATATGTATACATACAGGACTGTGGTGTCTGACTTTGAGTACTATTGGGTGGAGTCTGAGTCAGTTAAAACATAGCGAATCCTACTAGATTAATTAAAGGATTCATTTTTGTATTATGTACTTATTGCAGATTTACTTCCATTGGAATTTAAAACATTTCTTTTGGTAAAAATGTAATAAACTTCACAATGTATTATTCTGTAAAATGAAATGATTTTTTTGTTTATCCAGTAATGACACAATGCCTTATTCAATCATTTTGTTATCCTAATTTTTGGGTTTGGAATCAGAGCCTGAGTCTGAGTTGTTAGTGGAAAAAGTAAGGAGTCTGAGTAAAGAGTTGAATGTTTGGTATTCAGACTCCACAGTCCTGTGTGTGTATAATTCTGTGTTAGTGATTTTAATGCTAGTTGTTTGGTATTTATTTTAAATGTTTAAATTCACTGCCGCGACCATGTGGCCAGTATTTGGGAGTTGGGACCCTGCTGGCGCGATACCAAGGTCACTTTACTGTGGCAGCTGGAACTACATGGTTGTGAAATGGCGGTCGACACCTACCCAGAGGGCAACGGCCTGCCTTTTTGCAATTTTTCCGCATTCTGATTGTTGGTGAAATACTTGCTGGATAGGTGGCAGTGTCCACCTCGCGAAGTCTGAACCTACGTGTTAATAACTCGTATGTTCCTTGTAACAACAAGATTTCTTTTATGTAACTGTTAATGCTAAGTTTTTTTTTTTATGCCACATAGGGAAGTCTGTAGTTAGCGGTGTGTAAATGTTGCATGTTTTAACTTTAAATAAATGTGGCAAGAGATTGTCCCTGGGACTTTTATTACTTTTATCTCTCAAATAGTAACACCACTTGCAAACTCCAGTACTGTTAAGATTCCTAGTATTACTTCTTGCTTAGGTGTCAAGTAAAATTATCAAATAACTCAGTTGCGCCTAGATGTGCAGTATTTGTGAAGTTCAAATATCCTGGTTTCAATCTTGGAGTTGGAGTGAAAGGAGTAGAGGCAGTCTCAGGGGAAAACGTGATGAGTGCTTTTACAGTGCCTGCTTCCTCTGCATGCCATTACAATAGTGTTTTGTAATATTGTGGTTATCCAATTACTAAAAGTCTTAGAGGAACATTTGGTCAATGCATACATGCATGTATACACGTGCACATTTGCCAACTTATGTATGTAGGTGTACTTTCATTATATGTGGATGATTTGTGGGGAGAGAGGAGGAAGGTAACAAATAAAATAAAAATGGTTGTGATCTGTTTAAAAAGAATATGTGAACATGACAGGAACAAAGCTTTGTTAAGTGGTTCTTTCTTTCTTTATTTTTTTTTCTTTCTCCAGTTTCTGGCTGGCAACACAGCTGAAGCTTAAAAAGAATGTGGTATTTGATAACACAAAAGAAATTGAGTATTGTTTGTTGCCCCTGGCACATTCATTTGCCATGTAATAATTACCAATATTCATTTGTCATGTAGTCCATTTGTCAAAATTACAGTGTGTGATATTTTTATTTGTATACTAAATGTAATATATAATGGATACAAATATTTATACATTTAATGCATTATGATTTTAGCCTAAAATCATGCAAACATTAATTACTCCAATTAAATTAGTTTGGCAGACTGGCATCAGTATGCAGCAATACGTTTGTGTTTAAATGTGTAGCAGATGGCGGTGATTTTGTGTGGTGTAATGCTATCCAGGTATCTGTGAATTGATAATTTTGTTAATACTATACTATCAACCCCTTGTTGGAATTCCTCTTCTTTACAAAATGTGATTTAAATGGATCACATCAACTTCTTTAAACAGTTCATACCATTGAAACTTATCATTCTTTGACTGTAAAATGTTCCATAAAGAATATATTTTTTTTTTTGCAAGTTACATGCAAGTAAAAATATTGTGTATGTTAATACAGACTAATTTCAAAATGTTGAGCTACTATTGCATATATATTTTAATGAACATTCTTCAATATTTTCATAGAATTTGCAAAAATTGAAAATACTGACAGAATGTTTTGAAAAGTATGTTTTTTTTTGTCTTTTTTTTTTCAGGTTTGACAAAGGGAAACCAATATCAATAGTTTTTGATATGTCAGACACAGGGATGTCAAACTTGGACATGGAATTTATCAAGTATTTGATTGGTTTATTCAGTCAGTATTATCCTTATTTCCTGTCGTATATTATAATATTCGACATGCCGTGGATTTTAAATGGTAAGAACATTAATTCCACTTTTAATATGTTATAGTATTTGTTTTACTGTTTTCTATTTGCTAATAGAATAACATCATGCTAATGTGTATAATATAACAATTTCACAAAAATAAAAATGTTAGTAAAGTATAGAAAATGATACATGTCTAATTGTGACAAATTATTTTACACAATCACCAAATACTATAACAGTGCTTTTTCTGTGCATATTTCTTTCTGCNGTCTAATTGTGACAAATTATTTTACACAATCACCAAATACTATAACAGTGCTTTTTCTGTGCATATTTCTTTCTGCATTGTATGATACGGGAACATGTTATTTCATAAAAACAAAGCTGTTTATAATTTCACACAGTTTCATATTACTATATGCTATTCACACCTTAGACGTTAACTTTAGGTCTAGTGAAATATATACATCCTGTTTATTACATACATGGCAATATTTATTTTAAAAATGGCTGATAGGGAAAAAGTAACTCTGGCCTCAAAAATGCTCACTTTACCGTGAACAGTATATATGTGTTGCTGTAGTATGATAACAAAACAGCTATATTTTGAACTATGCTATTTTGAAATTTGTAGGGTTCAGCTTATTGAATTCTACAAATGGCTTCAGAAACTGTTGTGTGTGAAATTGTCCACATCCAGTATGGTATTGTAAAATGACCTATCCATTTGTTGGTTTCAGTGGCAGCGTGGTTGACGAATTGCATAAATTCCGCACAGATTTCCCAGAAAGTTTGACAGTATACTGTTGAAAATTTGTTAGGTGTACATTTTATATTTGACCTTGTGGAATGTGGAAGTTGTTGTTGGTCTCAATTCTTGTCCCGACAATTGTGACTGCAGTACTTTAGTTGTACGTAAATTTGAGTTGGCATGTGTGATTGCTTTCTGTATGTCGTGCTGTCAGCTTTAGGTGCTTAGCTTTCTTAATTCATCCTTATTTTAATTTTGCTAGTGATCATTTGTGCAGTACTCTCCATGGAGTTCTCTAAATGACAATTCAATACATGTAGTTACATACTTTTTTTATGCTTACTATGTATTGCTGATGTTCATTTTAAATTTTGATGGTTTCCTCATTAGAAGGAAATAAGTGGTAATGTAGTGTGCCTGCCATAGGTTCAGTGACCACTCTACATGTACCATCATTGAACTGCTTTTTCAGCAATAGCACTACCAAAACATGATTGGATTCAAGGTTATCAAATTATGTAAATGTGTGCTTTGAAATTAGTACACTTCCTCTGAGCTTTGATGCAGTGTTAACATATTCAAGATATGGTATTATACAGAATGAGTATAAAAGAATACCCCAACTTTGAAGGTCTATAATATCAAAACCAAACAACCTGTGAAGTTGTTTTACCATATGTTCATAAATGTTCAACGAGCGGCCCGAACGACACCTACGTGATAATCAAACTTGTTCCACACTCTTGTCAGCATGGCCGGTGTTACGGTTTGATTGGAGTCAGTAATTATCGTTTTGAGGTCATCAATGTTAGCCGGCAATGGTGGACAAAACAATTAATCCTTTATGTACCCCCTTAGAAAAAAATTGCATGGTGTAAGATCCGGGCTTCTTGGGGGCCAGTGATGAAGAGCCTGGTCACCAGCTGATCCTCAACCAATCCAGCGGAGTGGCAACATCTTGTTCAGGTATTCGCGAGCAGCTAGGTGCCAATGGGGTGGCACACCATCCTAATGGAAAATTAAATCCCCCGCCGCCTCTTCTAACTGAGGAAACAACCACTCTGTAAGCATGTCCAAATAAGGGATTCCAGTAACAGTTAACAGTCGGCTTGTGAAAAAAGAAAGGGCCGAAAACAGTGTCTTTGGTTACAGCGCAAAACACGCTCACTTTGGGGGAAGCGCGTTCGTGTTCGGTGATTTCATGGTCACATTGAACATTTATGAATGTATGGTAAACAATCTTCATGGTTCCACGGTTCATTTGATTGGTCAATCAAGTTTGTAGGTGGTTTGGTTTTGATATTATAGACCTTCAAAGTTGGTGTATAAAAAACAGATCTATTGGAAAAATAAATGAACTAGTGGACAAAATTATTTTCAAAATGCTAGTTATGGGCGAGTCAACGTTAGGGACATACACTTAAAACTTGGCTTCACCTAATATGCAGAAATTCTTTATTATCATGCCATGATTTCAATTTGTTTATCGAATACATTTATATGCTCACAATATGACACATTATCATCCATATCAAAATTCAGCATCACAAACAAACTTAAATTTATATTTTATTAAGAGATTGAACTTGTTATTTGCAACTTTCACATTTTTTTTTTACTGAATGCACTTGCAACTAGGGTCATTTGGCTAGGTGTTTATTTAAAAGCATGAGACAAAACCGTAGAGCACTGTTTATTATAGATGGAAAATTTGGTTTAACAATGAGATTGTAATTGTGGTTGTTATGCAATAGCAGTTTGGATGTTACAATATATATATATATATATATATATATGTCAAGCCGGAAAATATTAGGAATTTGGGGAATTTCAGACAGCGCACTTTAACTCATAATACAATATCAATCAAAAATGGTGTCTGCTCATTACAGAGGTGAGGTCAAGTTTCTTAAAGTTAGCACGTGCAACAAGATTGTTTATAAATTAACCGCTGCACCGAAAGCACCTGAATGTCAATATATCACATTGACATAATATTATTTTACTTAAAAGCAAGGATAGTGCAAAATCTTCATGGTTTTAATTAACAAAAATAATTTATTTTTGCCAAGTAGCATCTCAAGTAGGAAGGGGAAGAAAGTGATATGAAAGAGAGAATGGTGAGCCCTGACAAAAGGCCAATGATTACCTACAAAGTAAAAATTAATAGCAAGTAGAATTGCACCACAGGAAAACACAAATACGGCTTGAGATATGTAAAAACCAGAGGAACTGAAATCACAAAAATTAAAACATAATCTTGGAACATTTTGAGATAATATAAAAATTGAACAAATGATGCAGCAGTGGCATAATTACAAGGAAAGCTGTACACCAAGAGTTTCAAGCTGTAAGGGCAGTCTGTAAAAAAATCTAAGCATAATAGATGTATTAGAATAAAAAATAATGTTTTAGACTGATAAGTTTTCTATAATATAGTTATTTTTGCATATGCAGTGAAAACATTTAAAGAAAAATAGGGGTAATTTTTCGGTTGTCCTTTGTTGCTTTCATTCTATAGCTTCAAATTAGCAACCAGAATAAATCTGTATTTACAAGCCTACATGTGTTATTAGCATGAAGTGTTTATAAATAGATCGTATTCACAAACATTCTATCATTTTATTTTTTGAATACCGATCTTTTCCACTTCTAGTAAATAAGTGGTTCTCGCCTTAAGACATTTGATTTTAATATACTATGTATTGTTTCAGCTGCATTCAAAATAATCAAGTCTTGGTTACCTGCAAAAGCTGTGCAGAAGATAAAATTTCTTAATAAAACAACCCTAAAGGATTATGTAGACCCCGATCAAGCACTGAAGTGCTGGGGTGGAAACGATGACTATGTGTTTACCTTTGTTCCGGAGCTGTTTGCATTGCCTGCAGACAGAATTGACGATAGCCGCAAAAAGGTTGGATTTTATTGATACGTTAGTACTAACAGCATTGCAGTTGTCGCATAACTTTTTTTTCAATGCATTTAATTTAGGTTATTCAACTATTATAATTTTTTGTTTTTGATACAATATTACATTAACATTTTGTGACACTATTCTTTGACACTTGTGGAAAGAGAATTTTTTTGTGATGTTTTAGAATAGAGGATATTAAGTACTGTTAAAGATACAGAAAATTCAGTACTTTTTTAATGGCATATAAGGGGTCCCATTTCATAGCATCATGTGAAAAAAGAAAAATTATGCAATTTACATTTTGTTAAACACAGTTGGAGGAAAGTAAAAACTACAGTCTATTCACAGTTAATTTACACTTTACTGAAACCCTGCTAAAGTTCCACTTTCAGGTACCAGTTATGTATGCAAACACAACCTTTGCCATGTGACTTCAGTGTTTCATCATTTAAATAATGCTGGCAGATGTCAAAAATATTGGATTTGCCGAAGTGGCTCTTCGACAACTTGCAGGTTAGGCCGTGGATCTCGAGGCGTTCCAGTACTCATTGCAGGTGAGTACAGTGCTCCTCCCACGAGTTTGAATAGACAGCTCACGTCATCTAGGTAGGCAAAACAGAACTGGCCTATATAGCAGACGAGTACTTCTGCTGATTAAGTCATTGAAAAGTAGTTCGTCAGACTGAAGGGCATCACTTTAAACTGCAGTGTTTACCCCTCGGGTGTGATGAACGTTGTGTATTTTTGGTTGTCTGGGTACACGGATATTTGCCAATATCCTGCTTGCATGTCAAGAGTTAAAAATACAGGTGACTATTAAAGAATACCCCAACTTTGAAGGTCTATAATATCAAAATCAAATGACCTACAACCTTGATTGACCAATCAAATGAACCATGGAACCGTGAAGTTTGTTTACCATACATTCATAAATGTTCAATGTGACCACCATGAGCGGCCCGAACGACATCTACGCTATAATCAAACTCGTTCCACGCTCTTGTCAGCATGTCCAGTGTTACATTTTGGATGGCGTTCGTAACTCTTGGTTTGAGGTGGTGAAGGGGAAGCGAGTTCGCATTCGACACGTCAATTTGAAGGGGACGGTCTGATGATCTTTCATGTGCCCAAAACGAGATAGACGATGCCTTCATATCTAAGCTGGTTTTTAGCAATGAAGTGACATTCCATACAAATGGTAAGTTGAACCAGCACAACGTGTGGGTATGGGGTCAGGAGCCTCCACATGAAACCACCGAACACTAACGCTCTTCCCCCAAAGTGAATGTGTTTTGCGCTGTATCCACAGACACTGTTTTCGGCCCTTTATTTTTTCACAAGCCCACTGTTACTGGAATCCCTTATGTGGACATTCTTACAGATGGTTGTTTCCTCAGTTAGAAGAGGCGGCAGGAGGCTTAATTTTCCATTAGGATGGTGCACCACTCCATTGGCACCTAGCTGTTCGCGAATACCTGAACGAGACGTTGCCGCATCGCTGGATTGGTCGAGGAGCAGCTGGTGACCAGGTTCTTCATCACTGGCCCCCAAGTNGAACGAGACGTTGCCGCATCGCTGGATTGGTCGAGGAGCAGCTGGTGACCAGGTTCTTCATCACTGGCCCCCAAGTAGCCTGGATCTTACCCCGTGCGATTTTTTTCTATGGGGATACATAAAGGATATAGTGTTCCGTCCACAATTACCGGCTAACATTGACAACCTCAAAACGAGAATTAGGGACGCCATCCAAACCATAACATTGAATATGCTGACGAGTGTGGAACGAGTTTGATTATCACGTAGATGTCGTTCGGGCTGTTTGTGGTGGTCACGTTGAACATTTATGAACATATGGTAAATAAACTTCACAGTTCCACAGTTCATTTCATTGGTCAACCAAGGTTGTAGGTTGATTGGTTTTGATATTATAGACCTTCAAAGTTGGGGTATTCTTTAATACTGACCCTGTATTTTGGCCTCCCCTATGTCCATGAGCATGTGCATAATGTTGATAGCTGGCAGGGCAATAGGGTGAGTGATGTCATTCAAAGCTTGGTAGTTAACACAGAACCGTAACTCTGTCTTTCTTGGGCACAAGTACCACTCACGAATTATAGGGTGAATGTGAAGGTTCTACCATTCCCCCGTCCTTCATGACTTGTACTCTCTCTCCTCTTTGCGGACATCCTGTAGGAGTGGCAATAAATCTGCTTGTCTTGGGTAAGCCATATCTCGTGTTGGACGTTCCGGGTCTGATGTAGGGTCCNTAGGAGTGGCAATAAATCTGCTTGTCTTGGGTAAGCCATATCTCGTGTTGGACGTTCCGGGTCTGATGTAGGGTCCGTAGGCGCAGGAATACCTAGTTAGTATTTTTTTAAGTTGTCGAAACTCCGATTCTTCCAGCTGGTGATTTATCGCCTCTGGGTCGATGGGTGGTGGTATTTGTTCTTCTGGGTTCCTCTCTCAATTCGCTGTCATACGTTCCTTCTCACAGATGTATATCATGCGTTTCCTACAGTCTGATACATTCCTGTTGGCGGAGCCAAGATTGTCTCAGTATGAAGTCTTCTCCTATGTGTGGGGCNTAGGAGTGGCAATAAATCTGCTTGTCTTGGGTAAGCCATATCTCGTGTTGGACGTTCCGGGTCTGATGTAGGGTCTGTAGGCGCAGGAATACCTAGTTAGTATTTTTTTAAGGTGTCGAAACTCCGATTCTTCCAGCTGGTGATTTATCGCCTCTGGGTCGATGGGTGGTGGTATTTGTTCTTCTGGGTTCCTCTCTCAATTCGCTGTCATACGTTCCTTCTCACAGATGTATATCATGCATTTCCTACAGTCTGATACATTCCTGTTGGCGGAGCCAAGATTGTCTCAGTATGAAGTCTTCTCCTATGTGTGGGGCNTTTCCTACAGTCTGATACATTCCTGTTGGCGGAGCCAAGATTGTCTCAGTATGAAGTCTTCTCCTATGTGTGGGGCAACTAAAAATTCCACCAAAGTAATTTTATTACCTATGCAAATTTCTAGGATGAGTGATCCCTCTACTTGCAGGATCTTGTGGGTTGTTCCATGCGCACTGGCTTGCCCTCGGGCTGTAGGTGGGCGTGTTGGCTGGTGGTGAGGAAGTTGCTTCTGATAAAATTGTTGCTTCTGATAAAATTG
>NQII01015621.1:1509-16485 GCA_002778355.1 Clitarchus hookeri
GGGGGGGGGGGGGCTACATGATATTAGGCAGGTGTACCAGTTTTTTTGGCTCTTCAGTGTATTTACTTTGGTCTAGATGAAGTATTAATTTCCTCACAGTTACTATTAAACTCGGAACTTATTTTGAAGTGTATTATCAGCGCGTGTTGTAATATTGCCTGTCTATATTAAAAGTGTCTTGCTTGAGACAACTATTGATATGTTCAAATTTTGTATCGTATAATATAAGTAGTTGCCAATATGTTGAAAAAATCAGGGAACCTAATCAGTAGTATTTTGTTGTGCTGTTCAGCAGTGTTCGGTATAGGGATGTAGTTCGAAGTTTGTATATTTTAGACAATACCTCCACTAATAATGTTTAAAAAATTCAAAAGTAAACAAGAAAATATAACAGTTTCAAGTGTTTTGTGTATTCATATTCACGAAATTTTTAATATTTTCTGCTGTATTCTTGGATAGCTTATGCAATTTTTACTATCAGTTTTTCTATCAGAACTTTTACAAATGTACCCTAGTTTAATTATTAAATGCCCGTGTAGATAATTACATTTTTATCTGTTTAAAATGTTTTATATTATTCCTTTATCATATATTTGTGTAAATGTTTGCAATTTTTTTTTTCCGGAAAATAGCAACGTGAAAACATTAGTTTAGTGAAAACACCAAAATGAAAACACACTGTTGACTTCAAAATTCACCTTTTACGATTTCAAAAGGACATTTTTCTGTCCCTAATTGGCAGATGAGAATTTGTATTTACCAGCTGTCTTACTGGGATTTAAGTTTCTAAAAGAGAACACTCGTATAGCTTTACTGCCTTTTATGAAAAAATAAAGCTTCAGGTAATGTATCAGTGACACGTCGTAATCGACCGTGTTTTGCAATAAACTTGTAAAATTTCGGTTCCCGAGGTTGTTCTTATAATTGGAATATCTTGTGACCTTTATACACCTTGTAAATAAGTCACTTGGCAAAGTTTTTTTTGTACCGTAGCAATATTTTTATTTATGAAATTATCACTTTGTAGAAAACCAGCCATTATTACAGACAGAAACAAAAAATTACCTAAAAACTAAAGTTTAGGCGTCAGTTAGTTAGCGAACAGCAGCAATAACTAAACGGATTCACAAACTTACGAAAATTATACGGTTGATTAGTATAACATTTTATGTTTTATAATCAATAATTGTTATTTAGTTATTTTGTAGTTTAGAGTTAAATATAGTCATCGTAAATTTTTCTATTTTCGTCTTTTTTAGAAGACAGTTTTAGAAAATATATTTCGTTAAACTTGTTGTCCCTATAAAACCAGCACTGACACGTTTGTTAAGACTACTATTACCTGACCGGCGTTCTGCGCTGTTTGTAAACGTATTTAGAGAATTAGTTATTAGTTTGGAAAACGCGCGTCTGTCTTTGTGGATTATTTATTCCAGAACTTTACACAATGCCAGTAATCAAACTCGCGAATCCTTTGTTAATCCCTTATCTCTTTGGACTGCAAAGTTGAGAGGATAAAGACCTTTAAGTAGTTTTGACTGTTTCGTCATTTGTCCATTACTTTTCTAGGTGTTAAAAGTCATTAACATACATCATAAAAGAACGTGCGAGGAAGTGAAAAACTTGGAAAACTTCTTTTGATGACAGTTTTGATATGTAACGTATTTGTTGACCAGCGGTACCACATTCCAGAGTTATCAAATAACGACTCATTCAGGCGAAAGATTTCCCGAACGACAGATTCCAAATACCTATTGCTTTCAAAATAATTCACTTTCTAAACGTTATTACCTACTATACGTACTTTTGTTTGTTGCAAAAAAAATTTAACTTTTTGACGTGGGATATTTAAGTGGATTGTTTAAACTATCTATTAGACAATATTTGAAAAGCGCATTTCATCACGTATCTTTCTTACCTCCGTACCAGAAAGTTTCAAGATCGTGGCGAAAAACCAAATATTTCGTACCAACTGGCCTTTGTAGAAAACCTTTATATCTGACTGTAAATTTAATACTGTTTCCATTGCGTGAAAAACGAGTTTCTTCCAGTGGTAATTTATCTGGTCACTAACCTGATGTCCTTTTGTGCGCTCGTAGTTTATTTGCAGTATACAAGGCTGTGTGTAATATTCCTAATTACGCGCAGTAAGACAAACAACTGTACTACAAATGTAAGATAACTCCGTTTTTTATTTGATCTTATAACGAAGAAACGCGAGGCTTGTTGGCTTGTTAGATATTTAAACCAGTTAAGAAAATTACAGGGTTTCTGAAACGCTAATTAGTGGAGAGATTTTACTGTTTGGAACAATGGACTGTTCAGCTGAGCAGTGTCGAAACAACATCTGATATGGTCGTTTAAACTTTCCAGAGAGTAGTTTAAATTTTTTTTATGAACTAATTCTGACCCGTTACTAAATGATACACTCTTAATTAGTCGCAGTTTATATACGCAGGCTATAACTGAATGACGCCTGCACGTTCTTCTTAAAAAAAAAACGCTTTAAAAACTTTGGTACTCCATCTTTGTAGATGGAGTTGAATTACTTGTTTCTCGAAAATATTAGAAATGTTTTTTACGAAGGAACACTACGTGTATTTTGAATGATAAGTGAACGGAGTACTACAACCAAAGTCCAGCCTGTCGCTGTCAACAAATTATTTCATATAAATTTTTGGGGTGGTTATTCTGATGTAGCATTAAATTTTATGACGTAGGAGTATAATAGTTGACCATTATTCTAAATTATACGAAACATGTTTTTATGTGTTTTTACCCTAAACCCTCTACCATTTCCGAGGAATTCGTACATTAAATGAAAATCCAAAGGCTGGAATACTTTACGGGTTGGCAACACTTTACGTTCCAAGTATCACAACGCAGGGAAACATTTAAAATGCGGCCACAGGGAAACAAGTTCGTAGCCTGCAAAGTGAACTACTCATAAGTATGTTTGATCAGTGTAGTTTTTTATTGACAAAACGTGTTCAAACATGGCAGGCATGTTGTTTTGGGATGCCCGTTTTTGATGATCGGATAAGACATACAATTCCTAGGGACATTTTATCACTTCATTGGGGGTGTTTAAAAATGTATGGATGAAACCACCGATGTCTACATATCAATCATGCATAATTCATTTTAAAGTGTTCATGTTTTCATTTAGCTCGTATTTCATCTCCATTTTCTACGACGTATACAACCATAGAAATCTCGCGACAAAACATCGTATAGCCTTGATACTTTTAACCTACTCTTTACTTGAGAAACCGTTCTGCGGCAGTTTGTGTAATTAATATACACTATTTTCTGTTCGCTACTCTAGCAATGAGCAATCCCTGTTTTTCAAGTAATTAAAAATGTAAGTCCGTGGCACTTTATTTTAACTTTCGTTTCTGAGACTGTTTTCAGCCATTTTATACATTGTTGAACATGGAAATTGCTACTCCCATAAAATGTCATCCATTTGCAATAAATTCAATATAATTTACATTACCAATTACGCAATGCAAATGCTTAAAGTGACGTCGCAGAAACGTCACTGAAGCACGTGATATAAGGGGCGCTTGTGGCCAGTAGCCAGTACTTACAAGAGGCCATACAACACAGGCTGGAAAGGCAGAAGTCTGCGTGTTAACATGCACGTCAGTATGCCACGTCGTAGTGCTTGCGAAGAATACCACCACCCAGACATTTGAACGGGGTCGTATTGTTGGACTGCATGAAGTCGGATGGTCGGCACATCGTGTAGCCATTCATCTTGGCCGAGCAGTAACCACTGTGGTGCGGTGCGTGCAGTCGTACAGGTCGTACGTCACGTACAGTAGGTACTAGTCCTGCCAGACGCACTAGAGACACAGAAGATCGCCATATCCACCGACGTGTAGTAGCAGAACGTGGTACCACATCCAGAGAGATCCTGCATTCTGTGAGGCCTGCACTGCATTTGCCGGTCTCAGTAAGAACGAGTCGTCGATGTTTGAATGAGGCTGTCCCACAGGCACGACGTCCACTGCGCCGTTTGCCTTCTACCCCTCGGCATCGTGTGGCGCGTCGTCAAGTGTGCCATAAATGCCAACATTGGCCAGAGGAATGGCGATGCATTGTGTGCTCCGATGACTCCAGCTTCAATGTTAATGCATATAGTTACAAGATACCTGAGGGGCGTATCCGAGTTCGTGAAGGATGGAGATCTTAATTTTACAGTGAGCGCAATATTTAATGTTTATTTCAACTCTAATTAACGTCCTTCTTTCGTTATCTGTTTGGGTATTGTCAATTAATTCGTACTCATCATTAACACACGTTCAGCCTATCTGTTGCCATCATTTGCAATGTCTTTCACTCACGTATCCAGTCCAATAGTCCAGCCTGCAGTCGTACTCTTCACTGCTCTGATGTTCGCAGTCGCAGATTTTCCTCCGTCTAGTCACTTCTCTCGCCGCGCCCTTCTCTTCTCGGTAGTCGTCTATCGCTGAAACTCATACATTCAATAACTGCCGGTTCGGAGGCCCGACGCGCCTTTTATAGCCCCTGGCCTTGACCTGGAAGGTTCGCCGCACCCCGAGTCAGGCTGTGAGACACGAAGTCACTAATCCAGAGTATTCTTCAGATGTCTCAAAGATACCTGATACCCCAAAGTCAGGAGCGGCACGTGCCCTGATAGGTATAATAGTCTAGGAAAGTTAAGAAAATAACATGGACAAATTGCAAGAAAAGGTTTTATTGCATCAAAATTCGCAGAAAAATTCTTAGATTAACATATCCAAAATCCACCAAAAGCCATGTATTATTTTCTTCTATTTTCCAGAAAATATTCCTGGCGAAAAACGATTTAAAAATTGATAAGTCGAAAACGGTACATTTTACGACCAAAAGTGCGCAGACAAAAGTAAAAGAACACAAAATTTCCCATTTGATATTAAATATTCACCAAACATTTCTCACTATTTTCCCAGGATTTTTCCTGGCAAACCGATAAATTGGAGTGTCCAATTCATCCTAGAAAACTCATTAATGTATTAAATGGACTAAGTCTTAGCACAAAATTCCACAATGGGCTATTTTATGATTCTGTCAGTATAATGTGTATGACTTTTCGTCACAATGGTTGGTCAAAAGTTAGTACAGGCATAGTTTTCATCTTTAAAGCTTGATCTGCGGTTAAATGAAATGCTGAATATATACAAGTCTTGTCTCCATGGTTCATGTCTATGTTGGGGAGAAATAAAACACTTGATTTTCCCAGAAATGAACCATTGTGCAACATTTGCATCGTTCCTGACCAGTTTGCCATTTGAGACTTCTACAACCATCCCATCTTCCACAGTAAAATCGAGATTTCTGGTTGGATTCTTAGCTTTAACAGAAGAAAGGGGTCTGTATGTTGCTTCGAGTTTGTATAATGAAGGTGAATATTCATGTGCTGTCGAATTCCTTTTAGAGAGGTTGGTTTTCTCAGCATGCATGTCTGCAGTTCTGCAGTGGTCACAGCAACCATTCCCAAGCCATGTAGCGTATTATGACCATCCAGAGTCCATATATTGTGGTATACATTATCATCTACAAACTGAGTAAAGTTTCCAGGAACCATTCTATTTCAGTCATCACTGTTAGCTGCTGCAGTATTTCTTTCAAAATTCCTAACTTTTTTATAAAAGCAGCAGAATCTCAGTTCTTGCAGAATATCAATTAATCGCTTCGATGCAATGTTATAGTGAGGTTGGAACTCAAAGACTTGAATGAAAAGACAAGTTCTTGGACGAATATTTTGCATGATTGCTTTACCTATACTAGCTAATTTTAAGTAATCTCCTTTTTACTGGCAAACATTTCAAGGAAAGATCTAAGAGTTGAAGGCAGAGCATCTAAGCATATACTTGCAGACTCTAATTCAGAAGGTGTTGAGTAAAATACTAATTATCCTTGCAGGTGTTTCTATGACCGCACATAATAATAAAGATTAGTACTACCTCTGTTCTAGAACTTAACCAAAATATCTCTCACATTTTCATGGAGGCTAACAACATTTGTATTCTTATGCTTTTTCGAAAACAACACCGTACCACGAAAATGCTCAGAGGTTCTTATCATAAACTTTTCTGAATAGGCTCCTAAGTTGCTGGTTCAGCAAAATGTGTTTGGTGGTCGTGTGGCTATAAAAGTAGGGTTGTCAAAGCAGGTATATAATATTTTGATGCAAGTTCAAATCCCGAACCTGAAAAAAAAATTAATTTCTGATATTAAACTCTTCGCAACTCTAACACTACGGAACTGATATTATTTTCCTCCAAAACACTTCATTAGCAGCACAAACAACGAAAATCAATTAGAGATTTTACACATAGTTCCATGGAATTCGTGGAAAGTTCCTTCCTGGAAAAAATATACACATAAGCATATAAATGTGCATGGTACTAGTTCTATTTCTAATTTCGCTGAAATGTTTTTTAACATCTTTAATTGGTAGAAATTAAAAATAATACTGGTGCTGCATTAAACCACGATAAGACGAGCGATTATCAGATAAATATAATCGTACATAACCCATCGGTTTTTGAGGTATTTTTTATTAATTTTCTATATTATTTTCTACCCCTCCATTTGTATGAGTCAATAGCAGCATGTCACCATTTAAAACTAATTGTATGTGCTAGTGCATTGTATCTCGGTTATCGAAACGATGTAAGGCGTGCGCCATTTTTACAAGTTCAAGGAGAGGTTAACGGGATGCGAGATCTCTCGTTCCGGTAAATTTGAGAGTGCTTGCAACTGTAACCAACACGCAAACAACTCGCTAAACGTTTAAGAATCTCGTTTTCCTGCCAAAACAAGATGCGTACCGAATGTGGCTCGCATCTCCATCGTAAAGTTACTATGAATACCAGCCTAAAAGAGAACATTACAGAGTCCTCTTACTGTTTTTCTTTGTGGCCGTAAGTTAAATAAGGGTTCCGCCTGTCTGGCGCTTGAACTGCATTGTAGAGTGTTTTGACAATCTTGTTTTTTTTTTTTTACGGAACTATTAAACGTGCCCTACGTATGCTTATCTACGAAATGACATCATACCCCAGAATAGGAAGGAATGGTACTTTAAAAGTTACCACGCACGCTGTAAATATTATTTTGGAGCCCTCCAATATAGTTAAAAACTGTTTTTTCAGACTGCTGTATCTTAAGACATACTAGACGGACACGAGCCGAACTACGATAGGCNATTAAAAACGGTTTTTTTTTACTGCTGTATCTTAAGACATACTAGACGGACACGAGCCGAACTACGATAGGCGTCTATATTGAACTTTGCTACAGACATTTCATTGATAAAATGATAGGGTCACTGCTGAAAGTCCCATAGGTACACGCAGCACTACGAGAACACTGCACGCCAGTTTAGAGCCTTGTGCGTAGTGGCGATGGCGCTCTCGTAGCGCGTGCCAGTGTAGCCCTTATAGCTCCTGCGCACCTGTCGCCTGAAACGAATGTTCACAGCCGACGCCGGCTACGTTCATCTAAAGTCTTTCGATGGCCACGCTACTATCAGACGTTCGCTGTCTTGCCGTAATTCTTGTAGTTGAAGTAGATCCGTTAAATGGCGGAATAGTCCAGTTATATTATGGAGAGAAAAAAAAAGTTGATTATTGGACAAATTGCAAGAAAACAATTTTACATCAAAATTCGCAGAAAAATACCTACTGCCATGCCACCAGCTCCTGGAGGCATTTTGGTAGTAATCAAACGCTCTTGTAAGAAAGATGTTTGTGGTGCATCAAACTGCAGTTGTGAGAAACGTGGTATCGTGTGTTCTCAGCCTGTGTTAACGGTCATGGATTAACTAACATGTCAAAATCGGAGAGAATTGCATCCGGAGGTCTGCGAATTCTGCGGCAACAACTTTTAAGGTGGGGTATGCCTACATATCCATATTATTTATTGTTATGTAATAGTGAAACATTCAATTTTGTATCAATCAATTTTTAAACAATGTTTTGGCCTGGACAAATCCCGAGACAAAAAAAAAACTTTACATAGGATTTTTTCCAATGTGTAGATGTAACGGGAAAATTTGTGAACATAGGCAAAAAAAAAATTTTTCTTCGAAGATGTGTGATTTTCTATTTCAGATTTCTAGATGATTTTGATATATTTCAGAAATGTTATACTACGAGTACTTTAAATTTTGCTCCAAAATCTATGATGAATCATTTTTCATGTATGAAGTATTTTTGAAGTTTCTTCTGGACAAATCCTGGAAAAAATTGCATTTATTAACGTTGAATTTCAGTGAATTTTGTATATATTATGGGAAATATTGTGTATTTTAACTTTTTCCCTAACTTTTTCGTTATATCATGCGTTATTTTTAATCTTATTAAATTGTTTAATGTATTTTCTGGACTAGTAAATATGGTTGGATTTTTGTGAATACTAAATACATTAGGTAAAATTTTGTATTCTTTAATTTTTGTCATTGCACATGTGATCATGAAGCGCACCATTTTCTAATTATTAACTTTTTTATGGTTTTATCACGACAAATTCCGTGAAAATATTGAGAAATATTAGGTGGATTATTGTGGATTTTGGATATCGTATGGAAAATTCTGTGTTCTTTAAATTTTGTCTGTGCGTTTTTGGTCGTAAAATGAGCCGTTTTCTAATTATTAACTTTTTTAATAGTTTTTCGGGGAGAAATCCTGGAAAATGGTAGAAAATATTAATTGAATTATGGATACCATATGAAAAATTTGATGCTCTTTAATTGAATAAGGTTCGATTTTTAGGTATTTTGCAACCATTTTCTGATGCTATTAAGTTACACTGAAGAGCCAAAAAAAAACTGGTACACCTGCCTAATATCGTGTAGGGCCCCCCGAGAACACAGGCGTGCTGCAAGACGACGTGGCATGGACTCAACTAATGTCTGAAGGTATGCAGGAGGCAATTCACACCATGAATTCTGCGCCAATTTGAGAAAGGGTTGCACGTCTGTCACGTTTAATGATTCTCGTCAGTCGTCGTTTGTCCCGTTCTTTCACGATCTTTTTCCGGCCGCAGCGATGTTGAAGATGTGATATTTTACCGGATTCCCGATAATCACGGTACACTCGTGAAATGGTCGTAGGCGAAAATCCAAATGTTATCGCTACCTCGGTGATGCTATGTCCCATCTCTCGTGCGCCGACTATAACACCGCGTTCAAACTCACTTAAATCTTAATAACCTGCCATTGTAGCAGCAGTAACCGATCTAGCTGCCGACCGCATTGCGTTACTCTGATTGGTTCCGTACCTCTGTTATTTGCATACGCACGCCTATACCAGTTGTTTTGGCTCTTCAGTGTATTTACTAAAGAAAATGTATTACCTAGTTTTTCTAATTGATTTCGAATAATTAACTTTTATAGTTTGCACTAACTATACACTAACATATATTTATATTAATGTATAATATGCTTTAGGCATATTTCTTATATTAGCATATCATATGCCTATATATCTATATTACCATATAACATCCATATAGGCATATGAAATATGCATTGGCGACTGTATCTGAGGGTTTTATATTTTCCCCGGGGTCCTTGCTAGTGCAAACAATGTATGAATGTTTTCTCAGGGTGGTCTCACGTTTTTTTTAATAGATGTAATACATTCGTATTTTATCTCTGAATTAAACGGTTAGAAAACTTCCTGTGGACACCGCTCCTCCATTCTGAGTGATGAGCTGACTTATTGTCGGCAGACAAATTCCTAGAACCTCGATATCTTCCACTGGAAAACTGTGGTGGGTTGAACTGCGTTTCCGACAGGTGACTCGAGAAAATGAAAATTTTTTCACAAGTCGTTTACTCTTCGTCAGTGATCTGCATTGATTAACATTGGTATTAAGCTATTTTTTTAAAGCACGAAAATATCGTGGTGGGCGGCCCGCCCACCCACACCAGTACAGTGTTTTCAGGGGACACCGTGTGTTTTGAGTTGAGAGAGAACTTAGCAGCTGAAATGGGTGAGGACGTTTAGGTCGGCAAAGAAGGTCAAGTGTCCCGATAAAATCTGCCGGACATCGCCAAATCCATCATGGGTGATACTGTTGGCAATGGCATCAATCACGTTTCCCACATGCGCGAAAATACAGGTGCGACCTCTGCCGGGATACGAACCTAGCTCGCATTGATGTGAGACGTGCACTCTGGTAACTGGGCAACTGCTATCGAGAGGATGGTGTGAAGTATTGAGCGTGTCCGGTCCTGTGTCGGTGCCGAATAAACATCATAGAAAGGGTGTCTGTTCTCCACCGCCACGTTTCGTGGTTCTCTGGGATGGTGATTATCGCAGTGTTCACAGAACAGTTTGTAAATATTTATGTATTGGGAATAGGCCTTGCATTTATTGCTGCCGTCATTTTCATGGAATAAAGAATTACTTTATCTCTGGTGAAGGACTGAGGTGCGATGTTGAGAACTTTTACTTGTGTAAGCATGGGATCGTTTTCGCCCTAGGGTGCAAGGCATTATTAACAAACATGAGGATGTGCCTGAACGTAATCATCGTGGTTCAAAACTGATTTGATGCATATTTACAATCATATATTCGTGATCTGATCGTGATCTCTGTTATATCCGACAGTAAGGTTTTCGTATTATATATATATATATGTTTTAGTAAATATTCAAAGTGGTGTTTTTCCATTGTGCTTGGTATCGATTGCAGTAGTATTTCAACAATTATTTCCCGATTCGATACATATCAGGGTTACATATCAGGGTTCTCGGGAGGCTATTTTTGCATGACATGCTCCCCCGTCAATACCCCTACTAATCACAATCGAAGCGACGCTCCTCGCTGTGTGTTGTGAGAATACTCGTGATGGAAAACGAGAGCTCTAGCCACTGCAGTCCCCCTTTTATGTGACACCGTGGAAGAGGTCATCGTTGCAAAATGTGCCTGGGGTGCCGTTGCCGATGGGGAGCCTGAACTGATGTGTCCAAATCTTCATAATTTCGCAGATTGCAGTAGGCCTTCTGACCTGAGTAATCTCTCCTGCAGCCTGATACTTTTTTTAATTTTGCATGGGTAATAAANATTTTTTTTTTTTTTGTGAATCTATTGCTTATGTATTTACATTATACGAGATTTTGTATATACATGGCATCACGAGGGGCTGATAGACCGCAAGTATGCTAGCAGGCATCCAGAACTCTTTCTGGGCATGATGGAGATGCACAAAGTTTGTCGCAAAAATGAGCACTGATAATGAGTAATTTAGCTCTCGCTTCTTATCTTTCGAAAATGTATCATTCGTATGTCTATGTGATACACTGGCATGCCTGGGGTGAAACATTGCCAACATGCGTATGTATCTCTGCAGGTTCATAAAGAACTGGGGGCTATTTTAGAATCGGTATTTAGCTCTAATGTTATGACGCGTACTCTGTAACAAAAAAAAATTATATTAGGGGACTCGACATTTTTTATTAATTTTCAATGGTTATATTTTTGGTATATTAACATAGACGTTTCCTCTGAAGGTTCAAGATTAATACAACTTAAAATACTAAGGTTTTTTTCACCTCGGAGGAAAGGTTTTTAATGATGAGCGTCTATACCTGGGTTAGGGGGAATGCATGGGATTCTTCACTTTACATATTGCATACGGTGAGGGGTAGCGAGGTGGTTTTAACTCTGTTTTTGGGTTTTTGGAGCCATGATAACTTTCTAGAAAGCAGCATAACGCATCCGTACACGACACATGAATGTTTCCCAATCTTTAATTTATTTTGAAAATTATTACCTTCGTACACGTAAATATATATATGTGTGTGTGTGTATGTGTGTGTTATGTTAGTGGCGGCTAGAGTCTCATTGAATATTTTTTTCTCTAAATTATATTAAAACTTATATACTAAATATATAATTTTCTTTAAATTATAACAAAACCGACATACTGAATATTTGTTCTTTACCAACAGTGTTTTTTTTTAACTTACGTGAGCAGGACATAACTCGAGATAAAATAAAAATATATATATATTTTTTTAACACATTCAAGTTTTGACATATCTCTGGAAACAATCAACCAATTCCTTCCAAATTTGGCAGACAAGTAGTACTACAGTAGGCCATGGGAACGGACATATTTTAACAACGTCAGAGACGTATTTTCAAAATAGCGGCCATGTAAAAATTTTATCATCGTATGCTTTATCTGCAAAACAACATAACCAATTTTCAACTTAACTTTTGTGCGTTGGCAATATCCACCCAAGAATCAAATGAGATAATATATATGAACTCGTGTGTCTGACTTTTTGGAACCCAACAAATTCGAGCGCCAAATTATACTTTGGTAGTCCATCTAAATTGATGTGACTTAAGGTGATAGTCACATATTTTTAAAACAGCAGCTACGTAAATATTTCAGGTTAGTATGCCATATGTGCCAAACAATTTAATACGATTTTTATATATAGCAGTATCTATGACAAACATAGAATATACCAATACATAACTCTTTTGTTCTACAGTAGTGAAAATAATATAACATTAAAAAATTGAGCTTTTATGTCGTCTGGGATCAATCAACTGATTCCCACCTAACTTTTCACACAAGAAGTGGTGCACTAGTCTATTATTTAAGTGTGTCTGGCTTTATTTACAGTATGACTGCCATATAAATAATTTAGATGAGTTTGTGGTATCTAGTAAGCGATTCAACCAATTTCATTTAAATTTTATATGCTGAGAGTATCCCTCAGAAACATCAGATATGCTTATAAGCATCACCTTCGGCCGCCTTTTTGTAAGACAGTGCCAGGTGATAAAATGCAACTTTCATGCCACATCTCGGGAACCAATCATCTAATTCCCGCCAAATTTTTCACATAAGTAGTGCTATCGTAGACCATGTAAACTTACATGTTTTATTTTACTCACACACTTGTTTACAAAATTATGTTCCTGTAAACATTTTAAGTTGGTAAACCCAGTCTACCGAAACTTTATACTGATCACTACCTAAGTTGATGCTCCGAATCCTACTTCCGTAATGTAGTTAGTTAGTTGTACGCCAGCTTATGTTACTAGGCGTTTTGTGTTCGAGGCGTAGGTAAGATACGTGTGCATTTCTCACTAGTATTGCATTTGTTTCTGGCTGCATCTATACTTATATCGCCATCAACAAGACGTCAAGACCCACCTACCTTTTAGGAACTTGGTCAAAATTATTTACATCCATGTAGAGGAAAGTAGACTCATTAGTTATAAAGATATCTTCATGTTGTTAAATAAAGTTTTTTTTTTTACTTTGTTGTCTTAGCTAGGATTCGAAACGCAGGCTTACGTCAATTTCCGAGGAAAAAAAAGTATTAGAAATTTTTTTAATTAAGTTAAGTTATACATTCATACACTCATTAAAAAAAATATTAATCACTCTGAAGGTGCCATCGTATGGAGAACGTAAGTGGGTACAGGCACAGTACATGGTAGTCCGTATACATAAATCATCAAAATATTGTCAGGTGAAATATTTTGAACCTACTCCATTGCCACACGTCGTCACATTGCTACACTATTCAAACAACTCATCAAATTATTGTACCACACCAAGCCTGTATTGCAGGGGACCAACATTTGCAGGATGCAGTTAATATGTTGTTGGACCACCCGTAGCATGGAGACAGGCGACGATGCGGTAGGGTATGGAGGAATACAGACGTCAGATGTTTTCCTGTGCCACAGCTGACGCAACTGATACTCCAAATGCGCCGTAATTGCCGCTGGCGTAAGTTGCCGTCCAATCTGGTCCCAAACGTTCTTGCTGGTCAACGAAGAAATGTTGACATCACGAAGACAGGCCAGAAATACCTGTCCTGGATGAGGCTGGAAAACGGGGTTGTCTAGCTGCACCAGGAAGGAGAGCGCACTTGATCGCAGGATTTCCTTGACGTATCGCTACGCCGTCAGGGTTCCTTCAACCACCACCAGTGGGGTGCGGGAATCGTAGTAAATGTCACCCCCACACAATGACACCTCTCGTTGGTGCTGTGTGCCGCTCTACAATTAATAGTGGATAAAGGCGCTGACCCAGACGTCTCCAGAATCGAATTTGGCGGTCGTCTGTATCTAGACAGAACCGTGATTCGTCACTGAACACCACTCGTTGCCAGTCCGCAAGCTGCCATGCTGCCAGTTCCCAGCAGGTCACGCTTGCTCGACGACGCTCAGGCCGTAATGGTAGACGTCGTAAGGGACACGGTGACAACAGACCCCTCTCTGTTAGCCGCCTGGATATGATACTGGTGGACACAGGTATATCCCCAACTGCAGTAACATGTACCTGGATGGTATGCAGCGAGCGACGTCCGTGGAGTGCTTACAGTCCGTCGCACGAAGAAACGATCCTTCCTACTAGTGGTCGGCCGGTGTCGACCCGAGCCTTCTCGACGGCTGTGTGGACTCTCCTGTCCCCACTGCGTCCAACACGGACTCCAGTGTATAATCTATCAGCGGTTTCTAAATCAAATCTTCGAAAAAGCACCCCATGCTTGACGTGTTTAAGTATTTCCCAAGTATGGCATGTATCACAAGCGTTTTATACCTCTGTTAACATGAAAGTATCTTATTTATCGTTAAATTGGTGTTTTATTTGTATTTTATTTATAGATTACAATATTTAATTTATAATAAATATGAGAAAAACAGTAAGAAAACGTGTTTTCGTAGTGCCTAGTAAGAAATAGTTCTCATGCAGAATATCATTACGGTTGAATGCGCACAAATTCGGTGCGTTGTCTTCGGCGTAGTTTTCTAGACTTAGTTAAACTGTGTTTGCACGAGGCGGAGGAATATCCTGTATGTAGAACTTAAGCAGGGCTTCAGAAAAATGTGAAGTACCCGTAAATGGATTATAGGCAGTACGGTTCAAGTGGCGATCACAATACGCCGAAATGTCCAACGTACCTCTCGGAGGCCG
>NQII01015622.1:0-22200 GCA_002778355.1 Clitarchus hookeri
TTTTGCCATGCATAGCCTTTATCGAGTGATGACCTATTCTGAGCGTGATCACTATGATCAGTTGTGATATTTGCTGGACGATGAGTTGGGCTAGAAGTGGAGATTATGATATGCTGGCCAGAAATTCTTAACATTATAAGGTAGCCGCTATGAGGGATTATCTGTTGCAAGTAACATATATAGACCTCATAACTATAATATTAAATTTAATTGTATAGTTATGGGCCTTGGTAGCATAGTTAAAATATCAGACATCCGTATATCCCTTTACGGACAATTTATACGAGAGTGGGAAACATTTTCTTACGGCAACAGTGTCATTACAATAAATAATTGGCAGAAGTTTTTTGAGTAACGTATAATATCTCATTGTTACTGTAATGAATCCTATTCATACACACTTGATAGAGCAAGGTTTTTATTTCTGAATTATAATTTGACCCTTATCCGGGAATAATAATAATTATCACCAGACCAAAAGAAAATCCATTCTCGGAGTCCACTATGTCGCTATCGTGACTTTTACGAATGTAAAACTTATAAGTTTATGGAAGTTAGCAAGACATGAAAAGACCGCCAAACTCTTTCGAAAATTTTCAAAATGTCTGGCACTTGTCTCTTAATATAAACGCTTAAGTGTATTGCATTGTAGCAACGTAAAAAGTGATATATAGTGTTTTGCAATTACATTTTTCAGCCTATTTTTAACATTTAGTCAAATAATCAAAACTTTGCTACAAGCGGTGCCTGCAGTAAGAGTGTAAAATCACCACACACTGAGAACTGGGGTGATTATAAGCATGCGAGGATAATATCAAGCATGCGAGGATAATTGCAAGCATGCGAGTATAATTGCTTCAAGTTACACTGCCACAAACGTCAATACACGCGGTTTGAATCGTCCGCCGTCTTTGGATAAACCATCGCGGAGTAAATCACGGATTCATAACTTTTCTCAGTTCAGCAAATGCAGGAGATGTAATTTTACGAAACTCTTGAATTATTGCAATCATGTGCTTTTGAAATTTTACTAAAATCTACTCGGTAGTTGTAAAGTAATATGTGTAAGATGTACAGACATGCATACAGAAATACAGCCAACTGATCGTGTAAGATTGTACGTATTTATATAGAAGAAGACTAAATAAAGTAATAATATATAATTAAAATAAAAATGCTTAAAATATAATGCTTTGCTGTGGCTTTTACAGTTCATGCACAATTAGTTACAGATTTTCTGAAGCCCTGCTTAAGTTCTACTCCCAGGATATTCCACCAGCTCATGCAAACAAATCTTAACCAAGTCTATAAAATGTTGTAATTTTCTTGACAACGCATAGCATTCGTGCGAACTCAGTGTAATAATATTTTACATGAAGATTATCTCTTCCTAGTCATTACGAAAACACCTTTTTTCAATTAATTTTATTCACATTAGTTATAAATGAAATAATATAATTTATAGACAAAATGTAAGTGAATGTTCGATTTAACTAAAAATAGGGTACTTTTACGTTGACAAAGTATTATAGAGCGCTCACGGTGAATTGAGCACTTTTGAAAGCCCTCTCTTTTGGAATAATAGTCAACAAATATATTTTATTTTAGCACTAGACGTTAACTCCCGAATGCGGTGGAATATATACACTGTGTTTATTATTTACATAGCAATATGTATTTTAAATGGTGGTTTAAGGATAATAAATGGCTCAGAGGAAAAATAAACTATGGGCTTCAAAAGTACTTACTTTACCGCGAACAGCCTTTCAACGCTTATGATATATGGCATATTTAGGAAATAAACAAATACTTAATACATGAAGTGATTTTTCAAAGGTTTGATTCAAAAAGTGTGAAGAAACCGCGAATAGAGTATAGTAGATATTTCACATCTCGTGTATTAAGTCATCGGGCTAATTGCGGTATCGCTTCACTGCTGCATTATACTTAGCTCCCAGCTATAAACACACACAAATCCGTAGCTTCCCTTGAATTCTAACCCTGAACGTAGCGATCCGAAGACACTTCAAAAACCTTGACAACGGAAGTGGTATTTATTTGCACACAAATACGTGGTACGATTTAGTTCTACTTTCATAAAAAAAATGATAACCCATTATTGGATATCCGTTATTGTGGTGATTAAATTAACTTTCGTTCTGCACGAATCCCTATAAGGCCATGTGAATATGCAAATAATACCACTTCACGTTTTCAATAATTACGTATTGTGTTCCCGGTACTATCTGCGCAGAATGAGGATGTGGTGAATTGCCGATATGGATGTGCACATTCACGTGCGGAACCGTGTGAATTAAATATATTGGAAACTCCATTATCATTCGTATAGTCACAGCTTTTTGAATAGCCGGTGGGTTTTACAATTTTTTTCCTGCAGTTTACTGCCACCGGTTTTATTGTATGGAAAGAAAGGAAACAGAATTCCCTTTTGTTTCTCGGTTTCATGTGTTGTGAATCAGCAGTTATTATTTTCGATCTCAACGGGATTTATTTTATACTTAACCTGTAAGTGTAAAAAATAAAAATTTTTAATACCATTAATTTCAAAATTATTACTATATATTATTCAATCTACAAAACTTTAGTGAGTCCAGAATCATATTGATTTTAATAATTTATTTAAAAACGATCCTAACAGTTTGGATAAAAATTTTACTATACCAAAAATTATCGTAATTCAATAAGCGTTGCTAAGAGTGAGTAAAATCTCTCTGGCCACAGATATTTTGAACATTTTTTAAAAACACTTGTGGCATAACAAATAGCTTTATCCATGGGCTTGGCAGTCATATTTTTATTTTACTCATTATACTTGTGGTTAAATTCCTCGAAAACACTTTGTACTTTAAAAACTACAATCAGCATTGAACTTTACTAATAAAAAGCATGCTGGTATAACCCATTAATGAAAATTCTACGGTAACTTACAAATGTTGCGATTGATTGATTGAAACCAGTCATGTAAATTAAATTGTGTCTATGTCCTTGTATTTATTTTCCCCGAGAACAAATTCCCTTTAACGTTTTAGCCCTCAGTGTAGTTAAAAGTCTGTCAAGAGTACTAACAACCTTCAAACACTTTCATTGTCGGAAATATGAATGTGAAACTGAGACGTGTCAGTATGGTTCATATCAAAAACAGTTGTGGCTGCTGCGAAAGATGTTATACGGTTTTGAACATTTATTAATTTTGTTCGTACTTTGTAATTATTTTCTGTATGTGCTCAGTTTTAAATTAGTCTCTAATACTTGTGTATTACAACTTGTGTATTACTTCAATGCAACCTAGTAAATTAAATTTACAGAGAGTCCGGAACTGATACCAGTGAGCTCAAGGGAAACTGTATAAATTAGAGATTCATTATATCATACAATAAGGTATTTAATGATCTTTCTAGGAATAAAACTATCGCTTGGTTCACCCTTCTCTACGCAGTCGCCATAAAGCCACAAGAAAAGCAAATTGTTGTCAATTTTTCTTTGGAAATTAGGCTTATATGGTCGTAATGCTGTTCGAATGCGTTTACGTGAGTAAATATCTTAGGAACATATTTTTTTAAACTTAATTCTTGATTCACTTTTGAACTCGTACATAATTTCCCCAAACTTAACACCTACATCTAATGAATACACTAACCCGAATTTCATAGCCGTCTCTATAATATAATAATCCCATAATTTTCAAACTGGAACACTTAAAAAATATTTAATACTGGTTTCGTATATATTAAGGATAAATTTTATCCAATCCTAGTGCACTGAAAGTACCCAATTATATCACTAATTGTATACATTTCAACTTTAATCTACTATTTTGGGAGACAGGTCTATTAGGAAGTTCCTGAGTTGGAATATAAAAGTGATAATACTTCTAACCGATTCCCTCACAGTTTGGTATGTACGAAGTGCTGCAGTTGTAATAGTGAAACTTTTTTTTCAATATGGCGGCCTTACGAACGTTTACAGTGATATATTGTATCTCGGAAACGGTCTACCCGTTTTAAGGCACTACATTAATCAATTTGTTTTTTACATTTTTAAACGATTTCAATTTAATGTTACATTGAGATTTGTGACTTTACTTGCTGTTCACATTTTCTTTGAACTAAATTTGAAAAAAAAAAGGAGAAAGAAACAGTATTTAGGCTTTTCAGAAGAATTGTTACATAAAACAAAAAAATTACCTCCACATGATGTGAATATGTGCTTTGTAAAGTTCAAAGCCTCACAGCCTGCAACTGCAAATATTCCATATCACCTACAGTTTAAACTCGTGGCTAATTTCCAGCTTGGCGGGACGAAGGAGTATTACGATTGCTATCTGTGGTGTGAACGTTAATGCATGAAAATATATTCTGCAGTTTTTGGGAAAGCTGCAAGAATATTGACTTTGCATTGATTACAAAATTATCACTTTTGTCGCGTCCATAGTGGTTTGCTGCAGCTCAAAGAGACTGAAATAATAGGTGCGGGCACTGAAAACTCGTTCTTCGGTGTTCATGTTTTAAAATTTTAATATGGAAATTATTTAAAATTAAAAACATTTGACACGGAAATAATGAAAACTCCTGCACTGGAATCACCCATACCTCAGTTCTTGACTGAATTCCATTTATTTTAACGGTTGGTTCCTGATATTTACTTTAAATTTCACGGCATTGAAGTACATTTCCCATGTGTAATACACTTATTCAACAGTTAGCAGAGTCATATTAAATTAATTTATAGCGAGTCATATTTAACTGTTTGAAATTGCTTCTTCAGATTTACAACATATACTTTAGTAAGTATTAGCCATTACATTGTTAGTAAGATGAATAATATTTGCTATTTGATTTGGAAATATTTGTTACGAAAATAATTAGGGAAGAACGCGTAAATTGTACCCTTTTCTGTACACTCATTTATTAATCTGTATTATTATGTTACAAAGAAACTTAGTGTATTTTATCTAAATCTACAAAGATTTGTCAACTTTTATGATGTTGAGCTGTTCTACGCAAATCTCACAGATACCTAAAACATCAGTTTTGTAGATGCCGGCAGTCTATGCAAACAAGGAAACAGGTTTCTTAAAATGTAATAGCAGTTTTCTTAATTGCATTTTAGTAATTAAATTCACTATCCGCACAGTAGAACTTTTCAGTGCGTATTAATTGTGCAAATTGAATAAATACATATTTTTACTTTTTAAACGTATCATCATTTGATCACTCTTCTCACAGTGCTGGTTGTGGATATTTAGTTTCTGGTGTATTTCAGCATATTCAATACAAGGAACAATCTTCCTTTTATTTGCTGAAGATTGGAATTTGCTCTTGGAAACAGTGAGAGCAATTTTATTTAAAGACATGTTTATAACATAAATGATTTTTGGAAACCTTTGAATCTCGCCTGACACTTAAAATAAGGTGTTGAAATAGTGAAGCAAACAGAAACACTTAGCTAGTTAAAACATCGTTATATAAAATAACACTTCATCAAATTAATAATGAACTAAATTGTATACAAACAACAACAGGCTACGTATGGTAAACTTCATTAAAGGTGAACCTGACTTTCAAGTTGCTGGATACGTTCTATTCGCGGATGTTGAGTATTCCCAGCGTAGGGAATAGTTACTTATTCTAACACTAGTTTTCTAAGATGTACCGGTATATATTAGGAAACAGACGTTACTTCAATGTAGGGTACTTCAGCATACGTCTTATTGTAATCGAGTATTTGCAAATATGAGTAGGTAATCTCTCATAAGTATTAGGAAGTATCATTAGCTTTAGATGTCGTTTACAATTCAGTGTTCTTCCACTTAAGTTTCAAACATTCTTTATCTTTATGTCGAGGAATATTTAAAGAATATGGATACTAATATCGTCAGTCTGCTATACGCTACAGCTTCGGCCGCTCATTAAATGCTTTTTTGGCGGACCAACTTTGCAGTTTACCCACTGGATTGCACCGTATGTCATAGTTGCTACTTCGTCGCAGAAATATGATATAGCAGACAATACAAATCAGACGAACGTCCCTGGCAGATTACGGTCATAACCCAGTTCACAACAGTAAATTTTTCAATTTTACTTTTTCGAATGAAAGGTTCAGAGAAATCAAATTAATTTCTTTGTAGATACCACTTTAGCTATATTGACGAATGAATATTTTCATCACATAGAAATCGCCAAGTACATTTATAACCAGTATTACTCGAATGTATTCTGCAAGTTACGCCTAGATCAAGAAAAGGAGTTTTGCACACGTTGATATTTAAAATCTTCTCTACACTTGTTATTNTCTGCAAGTTACGCCTAGATCAAGAAAAGGAGTTTTGCACACGTTGATATTTAAAATCTTCTCTACACTTGTTATTACAGAGTGACTGAAAAAATGGAAAGTAAATGAAAGAAAGGATTCGTATGTACAGTAACTGCAGAATTTTCGGAGACGAAATAATACTTAATAATTGTTTTAGATATTGGTCTCGGAGGATATAAATGTTTGGTTTATAGCGATAACAAATAATTTTAACATTGAACATTTACTGGAAAGATTCGTACTTTACAATTGTGAAATAGTTTGAAATACGTGATCTAAGGTAATTCTCAAATTTACATAAATTTTTAGTGATTTGTTTTTAAAACAACGATAATAACTTTTTGTTTGTCATTTGAAATACTGAAAATATGTCAACCCCCTCCCCCCCCTCCCACCACTATAATTTTTTATACTTCCATGTTAGGTGAGTAGATCGTTGTGGTTGAACTTAATTACGAGAAAATATATATCTGCTAATAAAAATTCCAACAAATTAATGCCTTAAAAAAAATTTACTGTAATAAGCTAGAAATCTTACTAAAGAATAATACATCGGTAATTCAAAATATATGAAGGGAAAAAAACGACCAGAAAGTGTACGTAAATCTGGTTGTGCATTTATCGAGTGTTTAGACGGTAGCATTGCGTACATCTAGCCTACAGGTGGAAATGTTCACTTTTGTGTAGTTGCGCCACAACACGCACGTGGGAACGGGTGCCGTAGGGTTAGCGACTGTTGAAACTCGAACGAAGCGCTCTTGCGTGTAGCTTTCCCCAACCAGCCAGCACACGAAGTTAATACTCCCTTGGTCTCCCAACGCAGCTACCAGGCATCGACCCCCTTTCACTCTCGAGCATGTCAGACATGCTACAGTAATGTTACGAAACACGCTCTGTATGGCATACGAAGCATGAGAGCCACAACGAAATCAAAGCCCAAGTAATTTCAAATTGGAGCACGTTAAAATCGAAGCTGTGCTTTGTCTATTTTCTCGTCTCTTTTGTGGAGGCGACATAATAGAGGTATTGAAAGTTTTTAACCACTGATGAATTCTCCACCGGAAGGAACCTTTTTCGAAAGAGAGGACGAAGTAATACCGACTCTTTTATGAGATCCCCCCCCCCCAAAAACCCTTACAATTAATTGATATCACGGGTGAAAATATTTCATAAGGACAAAGCTTTTATAGTGCTTTGCAGTTTGATGAAGTTACGTGTGGTTCAGAAGGGATGATTTTAAACTTGTCGCTTTTATACGTTGTGTTTTGCAAGCAGTTCATTCCCCTTGTGCTTGTACAATACAATAGTGCGTTAAAGAACCGAGCTTAGAAATATAAATGTCACAATACCGTGTGTCTGCAGTTCACTGAAAACACGCTTTTATAATTTAATTTTTAGTCGCGCAGTGATTGGTCGCGAACAACACTGATAGCGTGACTTGATTTCCACGTAAAGGTGACATCTAAGCGATTATGCTCAAATGCTCGAAGCATCCTGCTTCAGTACATTTGATTCGAAAGACATGTTATGTAAGGTATTTGAAGCCAGGAAATATACAATGCAATCCACGGGAGAAATAAAAACCCTGTGCGATTCTTAATCACTTTATTTTCACTTTACATCCTAGATATATAAATTCCTCTTTTTTTTTGTCACTTATCTCAAACAAATTTTTTTTTGTGCTCCCTTGTTAAAAAACATAGGGGGTAGGAACTTCAGTATAAGTATTAATTGTTTTTTTCTTAGTAATGAGTCACACAGGGAAATTGTATGCCCACGTAATCCTCCAGATATTTATCTAGGTAACCCTTGCTTACTGGAATTCACGTGAAAACATGTCTCTTTGTCAAATTAATTTCACATTTTCTCATTCCATCGTTTTCTTAATCTCATTCTTAAGTCAAACAATAATAACTCCATTTATTTACATTTTTGTACCTTACAACATATTTAACTCGTTTAGTATAGACGTGTGTTACCAAAATCCGTATTTATGTTGCTCCTATGATTTAACAGTGATCTCGTATATTCCACCAGCAATATTAAAACAAAACTTAACATTCTTTAGAGATATTATTAAATAAAGTACTTTGTAACACTATGTTTTCACGTTATAATTATGTATTTAATTAGTTGTAACTATAATTCGAGTACATATACCTCAATCGCATTTTATCGTTAAGAAACTACCTGACTTTCTGATCGCTTCATGGGTGAATGTTTGCTGCCGTATACCTGTCATTTATTTTTTCGAAGTATATTTGGTGCAGTCTTGTATCGCAATTATTGGCGTTTTCTTAAGCCATACAGGCACGAGAAAATATCAAGTAACTTTCTTTTATTTCAAAAGTAATTTAGAAAGTTCGTAAACATATGTGATTGTAAATCTTTAATTTTCACATTTATAAATCCGAAAAACCCTTCACAACATGCAGCTATGGTTTAAGCGCTGCTAATCCTTGAAACCTATTTCATTGACAAATATTATTTTCGTAAAGCGTCCAGCGACAAAAAAATGCATTGCATAGATTTTAAAGTGTGATCCGTATAGTATTATATCTGATAACATGTTTGCGTGTCATCTGATGGCGAAGATACTCGTATGATAGCATTTGCAACATTGATGATATCTGTCGTGTGTTTCATTGTTTCTGCTATGCTTAAATTAATTTGCATTCTGAAATTGCGTTGCAAAACAAGTACTAAAATTTTGCTTCGATTTACTGGAAACATTTTGGCAGCATAAATTGTTTATTAGGCTAAAGTTTCAAGGCATTATACGAGTGTCTGCATTAAATAGTACAGTTTTATTTTAACCGTTAATGTATAATATTTCCGTAGTTGTTTTGGTNTTATACGAGTGTCTGCATTAAATAGTACAGTTTTATTTTAACCGTTAATGTATAATATTTCCGTAGTTGTTTTGGTATCTGTGGCTTATTGCATGCGAGAAAATTAGATTATATTGTTTCGCTTGGTGTTTACATTAATTTCTGATTCACCAGAATATTGTTCATAAAATACTTAATGAATGGTACAAACTTTTAAGAAATTTTAGGTGAACTGAAAACTACAATTAAAGAATAATTATTTTTCTGTGGCGTACAATTTTAGTATCAAGAGTGTTGTTATAAGGAAAGAAGACAATTTTAATTTTGACAGCACGTAGCAAGTAAAAAAAAATTGGTGAATTTATTTCATGTACTATTTTGTGACAGAAAGCAAACCTACTTGCAATCGTGTGTACACTTTATTTTGATGTTGAAAATGTTTCACTTCTTTCTTATGGATGGAAGAGTAGCTATGTCCACCTCATTGTCAGGTTTCCAGAAGGTACAGACAGTTCATGATTAATTAAGGACTTTTGAAATCAATCTGTGAAATACGTCACTGCACGTTTACGCAAATATTTCAACGGGCACACTTACCGGCATGCCCCTAGTAATGTGGGTTACAAGGGAAAGAAAAAAAAAGTTGCATATATTAAGGTTGAATTGAATGTTTTAAACACACACTTGTGAACACGGTAATTATTTATTTTGCTTTCTGTTTGTTTAATGCTTTTAAGTGTAAAACGAGCATATTTTTTAAAAATATATTAATTTAACAGTCTCACTTGACCGACGTATGAATTAAGTGCTCAGTCATGGTGTACCGTGGTGTATGGCATGGATGATAATTATATTTGCTTTCAGAAATATACAATTTACTTAAAGCTTCGCATATCAATTATCAACCATGTCCATTGTGGAAAAAATTACTTACGTGTTTGGTAAATAAAAGAATCAAATACAGTGTCCATAAATAATTACTGGAACACCAAAATATTATGCTGTGGAGACTTGCGTAAAAATTATAATGTTCTTCTGCTACCATAATGCCAAACAATATCAAGCCACATATTATAATAAATAATTGATTAATTGTCTGGAAGCTTAATAAGGCAAATAGAGCACCACGTATATTTTACTAAGAAACTGATTCTGGTAATATTTTATTAATTATATTTTCAATTATTAAAAATTAAAATATTATACAATTTGAGTTAAAAAATTAATATTTTAATTAAAATGTGTAGACAAAAAAATGACTCACTGATGAAATATTTAGTGAATAATTGTTGATAAACAGAAATTAACTCGTGAAAAAACTTATGGTCCTGGAAGCCTTGAAAACCCTGGAGTTTATCCCGTACAATCTATCTTGCATGAATTTGCAATACAAATGCGTATTTTCTTTTACTTTGCCAACGCTTAACATTACAAAAAAGACAGTTAAATAATTTAATCATATTTTAAGATCAAGTAATAATGATGTAGTTACATAGTGTAGATGATAACAACATTAACACGAATGTTCCATGAAGCTAGCACTAAACTGATTCTTCTCCAGGCGAACACAAGAAGCTGGAGAATAGTATGACTTTGGCGGACTGGAACGAGAGTAGTACAGGAATGTTGAGGAAATTAATAGTTGAAATAATATTTCGAGTGAAACTTCAAATAAAATTTGGAGTAAAACTTCGTCAAAGTTCGTGTGAAAGTTCGTCCTAAACTTGAACTCTCTGGAACACACAAATAAAAATAATAGCGAAAATTAATTACTTGTTCCAGAGTTAATAAAACATGACACGTACTGCTGGAGAAAAACTGATGCCGTACTCACCCATCTCGGAGGGAAGATATGAAACTGCATAGAATAATTAAAGATAAATCCAAAAATAAATATCCCACATTATTACTACTAACTCTCAATTATTGTACATGACACTACTAAAACAAAATAAACTGCTACAGGGGAATCAGCAGCCTGCAGCAACTTTCCCGAACACGGGAGCACACTGCGAACACATTATGTCGCGACCGCGTCTGTGCAGAGTCCCAGAAAAAACGATTGGTAGTGGCAGAAGGATACAAAATTGCGCGCTGCGCGTGGGTACAAAGGTGACAAAATTTAGTTCGGAAGCCATTCCTAGAGAGCATTGGGGGTACCGAAAATCGTCCACAACTATACACAACCGTTCTACTGCAAGAATTAAGTGTCTTAAACCTCTGGTAAGTAGCGCCTACGCTTCACAGCGAAAGGCGTCCCACGCCTTCAGTAATGCGAGCGTAGCAGCTAACATCGTGTTGCAAGTTGAGCCGTCTATAGAAGGCAACCAGCTTCCTGCCAGGTTTGGCAGTGAAGTTAACTCTTTACTAACTCCCCGTACATGAATACATGACTGAAATAGAGTTCCTGAAATAACACAACTGCCCCAAAATTGAACTAACTCACCATTGAACTAAACTTGCCTCACATGCTAATATAATTAGTTAGGAAAAAATATCAAAGTATATGAAATAAGGTAAAATCTGGAAGATATTTTGCAGCAAAATTTTTCGGAAATTTTGCGTCACAGACTACACTTCCCCCTCACCCGAAAGTCCCAAAATAAAAATACTCAAAACATAAAATGAGTTGAAGACCACATGTAAACGAAGACCAAGAAAAGAATAATTCCTTGGTCTCACAAAACTCAACTACTCAAATAACCTTAGAAAGAGTAGATGAATTATTTTGTGTTTTTAAACAAATTATGATCTTGGCGTTTAGTTACGGTGCTGATTTGTGAAGATGAGCACTGTGACGGAAACTCCGAAGAGTTGACGGGAATGATATCCGGATCTGTGACTGCTGCCCAGTTTAGTGGCTGAACCACTGAGTCTATCCAGTAAATATAAGTCTGAGGAAAAACTGGGTATTTCGATGCCGTTGGGTTCTTGACTTTGGAAGACATGCCTTAAACCTAAATGAGACTTAAAACTTAATTAACCTTAAAACTAAAGACTGCTCGAATAAAGCCAACACTTCTTGCTCCAAACCAGTATTACCAGAAACGTAGATACTGAAAAAGTCTAGTTTCACTGGAGGGTGATCAGCCTCCTACTAGAACTCAAGTTAGCTACTACAGACTTTGCTCCATGCTGCCGCTAAAATCAAATCCGAGACACTCATCTCAAAGTCCCTCAACAAAATAACTACCAAAATTCACACTACTAAGTAAACTACTCTTTGAGAATAATGAGTATTGAGATCTTCCATGATGACACTTAGTTTAACACTTCCTAAGAGGGAAAATCATGGAGTGGTAGTTCAATAGGGAGTACCTAGAAGCTTCTGGCACTCCACAGGGTTGGCCATGTGGTCACTATCCACAGCGGAACAGAGTGGTTGAATGGAAATCCAATTTAGAGCTTAAAAAATCATTAATCCGCCACTCAAGATGAATTAGCTTGACTGAGCTCCGAAAATGTAGGCTTACAAACTAGGAGACAAAGAAAACAAAATTAGTTGTCGCCTGGAAGTCAGCAAACTCCCAAAAAACAAACTTATGCAAAACAAAGTTTCAAAAGTTTACACTAATTTTAACATCAGTGAGTGTACCTGAATATAAAACACATTATACAAAGTGTACAAGTGAGTACCTACATTTGAACTAACTCAAGGAAAATCAAATGAAAGATAACGAAAATTCAAAAAATTCTATGACAGGTTTTGAAATAACTTAGTCCCATACCAAAATTATTTCATATCATTCATCAAAACGCTACATAATTTAACAAATATTTTTTGCTGAACCGTTGGTTACTCACTATATCTACAAGGCTCCTGTGGAAAAGGCAAAGCGAAAGGAAATTGTATTCCATGCCACACCTCACAAAACGCAAGACCAGCTCCCGAAAACCGAAACCCGATTGGCCTGAACTTTCCTTACGAACTGACACAGTTAGGTTAAAATATCAAATTATATTACATTAGGTAAAATATGGAATTATATTATGCCACAATATTTTAGGTAATTCAGAACGGCACAACAGTAATGCTAACTTTACAAGTGGTGGAAGAATACACAATGTGTCTACCAACAGATCGGAAGCAAAGTTCTCATTTTACTTTTAACAGTCTATAGTAACATGGTTAATTTATTAAAAAATAAATTTCTGGTGAATACAATGACAGATTCACTTCATCATTACAAAAGTGGGCCAACAAATGTTAATAGAAACATTTCTTCAGACTGAAACATCTCTAATCTCGTATCGCGCTCCACGAATGGAAAACACGGAGGAAAAGCAGGGAGATTAATGGACGGAAAACATTTTCAGACTTTTCCGGACCGTGATTGATTTGGCGTCGTACAACTTTGTTCTGTGGGATGAGAGCGAAATACTTTTTCGTAGTTTAGCAGCGCGGCCGCACGATATGAGAAGAAAATGTTGGGAATTAATTTTCAGACGTAACATACTTAATAAATTAGTATGCGTCAGTTGCTGTTGCAATTAGTAAGCAGTATGTTAGTTGCACTCTCGAGTATAACCAACACGTAATAATATCAATGACAGGTTCCCGTGCAATCTAATCGTTAAGGCATCTACGAATTACGTAACAAACAGTATTTTTTTTTATTATATAAACTTAAAATGAACCTGAATTAAGATTGTAAGAACTCTTTACCCATTGTCGGCATGTGGCTCAACAATTAAAAAAAAATCAGTGTGGGTTTTTTGTGAACTGTATTTAACTGAACAAATTCAGATGTCTATATTCGAGACTGGTCTCAAACCAATAGTTTCCAAAAGTTTATTATAATAAAATATGAACTTCCAATATATTTGCGACATTGTGGATGCGGTAACCAATTAAATCACCGTAACGTTATGACTCAAGTTACTGCAAAATTAATGCTTCCTCCTTCCAAAGAAATAAGGATTATAAGGTAAAACTACCATACAGATAACATTGCAAAACAATAATTTTTTTGACAGATTGTTTACTGTGTGGTGTACTTTAGCGATCCACTAGGCTTTCAATTGTTTTTTTTTCTGGTACCACGCATAAAACACTTGTCTTAATTGAATATGTAATAAGTAGAGACCTGCAAAATTCACGTTGTTTTTGGCGACAAGTTATATTTTAAGCACGTGTAAGTTTTCACTACTGATGCCATTGATCCATACTTAACTTTACACGCCCTGAAAAACTCTGCGCCAATTAATATAAACGTCGTAATAACGTCCTCGAATCATGTACAGTCTTGCCAAAAGAAGGCTGGCTTCACTTCTACACAGCAGCCAATGAACTAACGACACCGGTTCCAGTATTTATAGCCATGTGAATTTTAACATGATGCCAAATAATAACGCGAATTTTGCACGTCTTTAGTAATAAGAGGGTCCAAAAATTCATCATTTTGTTGTTATAAACATTGTAAAAACTCAAAATGTTTGCTACTTGGTTCTAAAATTAGTAACTGTGCTTTTTTCGTGGTGCTGTGGTTTGAACTCCTTAGTATAGGCTACAGGTTGATTTTCTTCGACCAACAAAATTCGTGTGCAGGTACATCACAAAAATTAGTTATTTTTTTATATGTTTTAAAGTTATTTTTAGAGCGGTGCCCGTATTTGAATTTAAATAAACAGCTACTTATTAATACNTTAATTACTTGTTCCAGAGTTAATAAAACATGACACGTACTGCTGGAGAAAAACTGATGCCGTACTCACCCATCTTGGAGGGAAGAGATGAAACTGCATAGAATGATTAAAGATAAATCACAAAAATTAAATATCCTACATTATTACTACTAACTCTCAATTATTATTCTAAATTACACTACTAAAACTAAATAAGCTGCTACTGGGGAATCATCCACCTGTAGCAACTTTCCCGAACACGGGAGCACACTGCGAACACATCGTGTCGCGACCGCGTCTGTGCAGAGTCCCGGATAAAACGGTTGGTAGTGGCAAAAGGATACAAAATTGCGCGCTGCGCGTGGGTACAAAGGTGACAAAATTTAATTCGGAAGCCATTACTAGAGAGCATTGGGGGTACCGAAAACGGTCCACAACTATGCACAGCTGTTCTATGGCAAGAATTAAATGTGTTAAACCTCTGGTAAGTAGCGCCTACACGGCACAGCGAAAGGCGTCCCACGCCTTCAGGAATGCGAGCGTAGCAGCTAACATCGTGTTGGAAGTTGAGCCGTCTATAGAAGGCAACCAGCTTCCTGCCAGGTTTGGCAGTGAAGTTAACTCTTTACTTACTCCCCGTACATGAATACATGACTGAAATATAATTCCTGAAATAATACAACTGCCCCAAAATTGGACTAATTCACCATTCAAATGAACTTTCCTCACATACTGATATAATTAGTTAGGAAAAAATATCAAAGTATATGAAATAAGGTAAAATCTGGAAGATATTTTGCAGCAAAATTTTTCGGAAATTTTGCGTCACAGACTACACTTCCCCCTGACCCGAAAGTCCCAAAATAAAAAAACTCAAAACATAAAATGAGTTGAAGACCACATGTAAACGAAGACCAAGAAAAGAATAATTCCTTGGTCTCACAAAACTCAACTACTCAAATAACCTTAGAAAGAGTAGATGAATTATTTTGTGTTTTTAAACAAATTATGATCTTGGCGTTTAGTTACGGTGCTGATTTGTGAAGATGAGCACTGTGACGGAAACTCCGAAGAGTTGACGGGAATGATATCCGGATCTGTGACTGCTGCCCAGTTTAGTGGCTGAACCACTGAGTCTATCCAGTAAATATAAGTCTGAGGAAAAACTGGGTATTTCGATGCCGTTGGGTTCTTGACTTTGGAAGACATGCCTTAAACCTAAATGAGACTTAAAACTTAATTAACCTTAAAACTAAAGACTGCTCGAATAAAGCCAACACTTCTTGCTCCAAACCAGTATTACCAGAAACGTAGATACTGAAAAAGTCTAGTTTCACTGGAGGGTGATCAGCCTCCTACTAGAACTCAAGTTAGCTACTACAGACTTTGCTCCATGCTGCCGCTAAAATCAAATCCGAGACACTCATCTCAAAGTCCCTCAACAAAATAACTACCAAAATTCACACTACTAAGTAAACTACTCTTTGAGAATAATGAGTATTGAGATCTTCCATGATGACACTTAGTTTAACACTTCCTAAGAGGGAAAATCATGGAGTGGTAGTTCAATAGGGAGTACCTAGAAGCTTCTGGCACTCCACAGGGTTGGCCATGTGGTCACTATCCACAGCGGAACAGAGTGGTTGAATGGAAATCCAATTTAGAGCTTAAAAAATCATTAATCCGCCACTCAAGATGAATTAGCTTGACTGAGCTCCGAAAATGTAGGCTTACAAACTAGGAGACAAAGAAAACAAAATTAGTTGTCGCCTGGAAGTCAGCAAACTCCCAAAAAACAAACTTATGCAAAACAAAGTTTCAAAAGTTTACACTAATTTTAACATCAGTGAGTGTACCTGAATATAAAACACATTATACAAAGTGTACAAGTGAGTACCTACATTTGAACTAACTCAAGGAAAATCAAATGAAAGATAACGAAAATTCAAAAAATTCTATGACAGGTTTTGAAATAACTTAGTCCCATACCAAAATTATTTCATATCATTCATCAAAACGCTACATAATTTAACAAATATTTTTTGCTGAACCGTTGGTTACTCACTATATCTACAAGGCTCCTGTGGAAAAGGCAAAGCGAAAGGAAATTGTATTCCATGCCACACCTCACAAAACGCAAGACCAGCTCCCGAAAACCGAAACCCGATTGGCCTGAACTTTCCTTACGAACTGACACAGTTAGGTTAAAATATCAAATTATATTACATTAGGTAAAATATGGAATTATATTATGCCGCAATATTTTAGGTAATTCAGAACGGCACAACAGTAATGCTAACTTTACAAGTGGTGGAAGAATACACAATGTGTCTACCAACAGATCGGAAGCAAAGTTCTCATTTTACTTTTAACAGTCTATAGTAACATGGTTAATTTATTAAAAAATAAATTTCCGGGCGAATACAATGCCAGATTCACTTTATCATTACAATAGTGGGCCAACAAATGTTAATAGAAACATTTCTTCAGACTGAAACATCTCTAATCTCGTATCGCGCTCCACGAATGGAAAACACGGAGGAAAAGCAGGGAGATTAATGGACGGAAAACATTTTCAGACTTTTCCGGACCGTGATTGATTTGGCGCCGTACAACTTCGTTCTGTGGGATGAGAGCGAAATACTTTTTCTTAGTTCAGCAGCGCGGCCGCACGATATGAGAAGAAAATGTTGGGAATTAATTTTAAGACGTANGAAGCTATAAGTGTCACACTGGCACGCGCTACAAGAGCGCCATCACCGCTACGCGCAGGTCTCTGAACTGGCGTGCAGTGTTCTCGCAGTGCTGCGTGTGTCCATGGGACTTTCAGCCCGTGGCCCTGTCATTTTATTGATGAGAAGTCTGTAGCAAAGTTCAACACAGACTTCTATCGCATTACTAGTGTCTGGCTAGTATTTTTTAACATACGACAGTCTGAACAAAGCCATTTTAAACTATATTTGAGGTCTCTAAAATAATATTTTACAGGATGCGTGGTAACTTTAAAGTACCGTTCCTTAATCTTTTCGTAGGTATATTGGGGACACGTTTAATAATTTTGTCAAGAAACAGTGGTTCCAAACAAACTCCAGCGTATTTCAAGCGCTAGGCAGGCGGAATCCTAAGTTCATGCCCACTTTAGTGATTTAATTATTTTTATTGTCACGCGTTGTAGGTGTCCGCTCGGGCGTCACGGCCGTTCTGTTTTGAAGGAACTTAATTTTGATTAGCCCAGTCAGCTAAGGAAATGTCTTCTCATTAACACAAACGACGAGTAATCAAGTGTAAGTTGCAGGTGTGAAAGTAGGATATCAAAATCTGGCTTGCGCTTAAATATTTTCTTTACAAAAAAAGGTGGCCTTACCCATTCCAGAGTTGAATCGAGTCTCTTGAGTTCCTTTCGCGAGTAAAAGATGTTAAATTTGTCAGTATCGTCGCAGTTGGGTCCTACGGTTTTGACTATAATTCTCGAAGAGAAAGTAAATATGTTAATTTGTGCCCTGCTGGGTAACCCATTGATCGAGCGGTTTACCTTGAGAACTTGTAGCCGATATTTAACCACGTTTACCGCGCATTTCTCGTAAAAAGTCACCCTCGTGTGAGTTACCTAAGGTTTTTAATTGAACGTTCTTTCAGAACAGGTAACAAAATGAGAGCAGCGTTCCGTTACTTTTGGTCATCTCATAATTCGCATTAAAGGAACACTCTAGAAAAGGCGTGACAATCACCCAAATCAAAAAATTTCTGCATTAGCTTCGCACGAAATTAATAGACGGCAGATTTAAGAGATATATATTAATGCAGTATAACTGTGGTTAAAACGATTTAAATTTAATTCATGAGTTATTTTAGTGAAAACTATTTTCGAACTACTGCCTGTTCTGGAACCTATGATTTTTTTTTTTTTAATAGTACAGTGTGGTGTAGTGAGTGAAGAGACTTGCGCGGCTCTTACCAGCAAAATCTTGAGAGCCGATGAAGGTGTTTGAAGTGAGTATGGAGCAGCGCCGGAATGAAGGGGTGGGGAAACGGGAGATCTCCGAGAAAACCCGCCGACCAGTGGCATCGTATGGCACGATTCCCACATGCGAAAAATTTCGGGAGTGTCACGGCCGGGGATTGAACCCGGTTCGCCTCGGTGGGAGGCGAGCAGACTAACCGCTCGGCCACCGTGTAGCTCAGGCGACTGTACAATATTGTAAACGCCATTTGTCGAAGTTAGTTTAGGGGGAAATTACTTATTGTAGGGTAAACGACATCATGTCTATTGCTTCTAGGTGCAGCGACTTTCAGGCGAAGTGACTGCCGAGTTACCATTGCAGGCAAAACGACTACTAGTATACCCCCACCGCACCCTCTCTACCCCAGCCTCATTTTACCACACGCAGTTAAACTTTAACCGTCCGTGAAGTAATATTTGAAACAGTACCCTATTAAGGAAAAGGTCGGGATGCATTCCTAAGGAAACGGCACCTCGTGGAAACTTCTATCTCGTATGCACAGGAGTTCCGGCCCATGTCATTGAAATGTGAGATAGACACATTCTAAATTGCATTGCCGCTGATCTACTCCCTTCGCATCACTCTTTTGACTGGTTAAATTGCTACCGTGCTTGTTCCATTAGAGTGTGTGCATATATGTACATGTGCTGAGCTCTTAGTCTGCTTCCGAAGATTCCCCTTTCCTCCGATTATCATACGGTAATGGACTTCAATCAAATACAGATTACAGGCAGGGCTACAGATCCGCCTTTTAGTTTGGGAACATAGCTGAAAGAGATTGATTCTACATGCTATTGTAACGCGATATGGAAATAAAACGAACCCACACATACCCTACTCTCATCGTTAAGTAGTGATGCTGCACATCGTTATCTAAACGTTATTTTTTAATACAGGAGAATATTTTGAACCAAAGAGTAACTTACGCAAACGCTATTTCTGCACAAATTTATGTATAAAATAAATCCTGTATAAAAATAATAAATCTTTCTACAATTGTACAATTAACGTGAATGACAGTAGTACACTTTTACCTATAACATATAAATTTCAGAAACAGTTAATTAACATAATTCCTCCGTGATTATAAAATCGCTTTGTGGACCCAAAAATGGGGGCATTTCAAAATTGAACTGAAAAGACCTTAGGCGTAGGCCTAATAAATGCATCCAGTTATTAAATGCACCAGTTTGTGTTTTTGATTAGAGCATATAATTCTTTTAAGCTTTTAGCTCCGAATTCTATTGAAGCAATATCCGAATGTCACGTAACTTTATAATTTACTGTGCTTCTTGCTTCCCGTCATCATTCCAAGTTAAATGCCTCTTTAAGCAACAAAAAAAAAAAAAAAATAATAATGATGGAAAATTCGTTTTAAAATAGTTACTCTTTATAAAGCGTGCCCATTAGACGAGAAAATAGATTTATCTAATGTATACGACTTGATTTATCGGCATATTTTGTCAACTTGCATAATATAATCTGATTATATGCCCCAAAATATAAAATAATATATTTGCTAGCCCATTTTTGTTTATCGCGCAAATATAAACTCTTCCCGGTTCTTATGTTTACTTGTATAACGTTATCCACCATAAATCAGGTTACCTTGTTTGAATCATTGTATCACTGCCAGTCTCGTACAGAATTGACATCTTTATATGACTGAAATTATGTTCGCTTACTTTCCATACTACGTTGATTTTCTAATTATATGATGTTATTTCTGACCGTTGTGCACAGTAAAAAAATCTTTGTGCGTTTTACAAACTTTTTTTGCAAACTAGCACCCAGCATTTTTTCTTTTATCACTGTATGTAAAATATTACATCTTTAGAACGCACTTTTTTATGTAACATACAAAATAATTTACGTATCTCCAGGTTTATAAAAATTTGATGTCTACCGTATTTATTTTCACGTTAAAATTCAACGTTAGTTTTAAACATTCCACAATTACGTGTTATAAAATATACTAGAATGTGTTTGTAATGTTGCAAATGTAATTTGGCCACATCTTTCGAAAGAAATGTACGTTAAAATACTTCGATTTTTACAGAGTTTTGTTCTTAGAAATTGTAATTTTTTTTCCAGAAGAGATAAACGTATTAAATTACTTCGAAAAAAATATGATTTTTTCCAGTGTTTACAATTCTAGTGAATACATTTTCTTAATCCTACTTATTTCCATTACTTTAGAGACACTTGTTTGTGTGTGAAAACTTAATTTTCTGCATTTTTTTTACACAATCTATACTAAAATAACGCTGCTTGGGTGACAAAATTAATTTCGCAGTGATATATTTACTCCGGCACTCTGGGCTGAATAGATCCAGAGAAAGGGTTTTTTATGAGAGTGATACTGATAAAACAGCGTGTATTTCATTATTCGATTTTGAAATACCCTCACGTTTTCAGTCTCTCTATGTTCACAAAGATAGTGGATGCCCTGTGTATGTCGGGAATTAAAAAATTTGGCATATTTACTTGTTTTCCTTAACAATAAATTCGCGTAAAGACGCGACCACGTTAATGTAGAGCAAACCCTAACCTAATTTAACTATACCTGCTGATTTCTGATTACCATAAGATATTACATTTTATATTTCTTGCTTTACAAGGTTAGCGTCCATATGTTTTGTTTATTTATTCGCTTTATGTTAGATATTTGTATTTAGGTATATAGCCCTTTCAGAATACATCTGAAAATAAAATCGGTTGCCATACATTATACATTGTTAAATTTTTACTACGCCCCCTTTTTGTGTTTTAAAAGAGACTGCAATATTTTCAAAATCCGTGGTTGACCAGCGAAAGACATATGCAGTTCTTTAATATTTTTAACAAATAGTCTCCGATTTAACTATTAATCTAAGATCTCTACACATATGCGCAAGAAATTTTCTTGAGATACCTAAATGCTTACGAGGGCTGGCTAGTAAGAAAGGTTCCCTGTTGTGCTAAGGGTTGTAGGATAAATGTGTGTGGACAAATTATAGTGATAGTTAATATCTGAGTTATTTATACTTTTATACTCAGTACCCTAAACGACTTGCACACCGATCTCAGCGTGCCTCAAAATTGACATTCCTATTGTAAAAATCAGTATCTTGATATTCCTACTAATCTTGGAGAGCATCCTATACATATGCACATTCCGAAATGGCTTCGGATCGGATCTGATTGGATTGGATTGGATAGGACCTATTAACGTCGCCTGGTTTTATGCCTGGAGGCTTATAAGGGGACATTCCGTCGAGACGGGTATTTATTGGTTCAAATGGAAATCACGAAGGGCCTATAATTCGGAACGTCAGGAGGATGCTGCACTGAACATTTGCATCATTTCATGTGCCACCTAAGTAGTATGAGGTTTTGGCACGATAGTTAAAATGCGCAACATCTCCTGG
>NQII01015624.1:0-13253 GCA_002778355.1 Clitarchus hookeri
GCCATCCCGAACGACCGTCTCCCATTAGCGATGCAGGCGATCCTGGCCACACAGCAAACTCCTCCCCCCTGGACTCCCTGGCCAACATGGCCGATGCCATCGTGGACACCAATCCCTGGCCGCAGGTGGAAGGAGGAGCCTCCCTCGAGGCCATGTTTGACAGAATATCAATGCTCATGACCGCGAAGATTGGGGAAATTGCCACGACTCTGAATCGGGAGATCGCAGAACCTCAGCCCATGGTGCTCAGCACAATAGTCGCTACAATTGTTCTCTGTCGGATGGATGCAATCCATGCTCTTGCAGCAAGCGTCGTCCCAGGGCCTACTGGTATCACCGCTGTTTTGGGGAAGCAGCACACGAGTTTACTGTGCCCTCCCTCGCACTCCATGGAAACGACCTGGGGGTACGTTGATGGCAGCCAGCGACCCTTCTCAGCCCTCTGGTTGCCATCTGTTCATCACAGAACACAGAACTAATGTGCCATTCTCAGTCGACACTGGAGCAAACATTTGCATTTTTTCGCATTCGCGATTGCTGGGCGGCACCCTCAGTCTAGTTACACTCTTGTTGCTGCTAATGGCCCGCCGATTGCAACATACGGCTCAGTTACCTTCACACTGAACTTGGGATTCAGGCGTAACTTGGTCTGGCCCTTCGTGGTGGCCGATGTCACCAAACCCATTCTTGGTACAGACTTCCTTCACCACTACAGCCTCTTGGTCGATGTTTGGAACCGACACCAGGTGGACTTTACCACATATCTTACTGTGTCTGGTGCTAAAGTTATGGGTGACATCAGTCGCATCAGGACATTCGCCCAACCTGTGAAGTACCTCAATTAGCTCCTCAAATTTGCCAGTCTCACCCGTCCCTCAGGTGCCCTCCAACCGATTCAGCATTGCACTGTCCACTATATCAACACCACTACCTGGCAGCCTGTGCTAGGTACTCATGCTGGTTGGCTCCAGATCGACTTCATTTCGCCAGGAGGGAGTTTGAGGCGTTGCTCAAACTAAGCATGGCGTGACCATCAAGCAGGCCCTGGGCATCACCTCTCCAAATGGTGCCTAAGAAAGGGGAAGAATGGTGACCCTGTGAGTACCACAGGATGCTCAGTGCCCGGACCATCCCATATAGGTACCATATACTGTATATTCAGGACTTCTCACATACCCTCAACCACAAATCATTTTTTCCACTATCGACCTAGCCTGGGCATACAGCCAAATCCCAGTCGCTCGCCAGGACATCCCAAAACTGCTACCACAGATCCTTCCAGACTGTATGAGTTCCCATTTATGTCCTTCTGTCTACTGATCGCTGCCCAAATCTGCCAAATATTTTTGGTTGATATCCTTCAGGTCCTTAATTTTTGTATGTCGTATCTGGATGATGTATTAGTGGCATCCTATGATGATGCGGAGCTCCAATGACATCTGGACGAGCTCTTCGCATGTCTGGCAGCCTACAGAATCTTCATCAACCCAGTAAAGTGCATATTTGGTGAGTCACAGGTCACATTTCTCGGGCACAGAATTTAGGTGGGTGGATCCAAGCCACTACCGAAGAAAGTAGATGCTATACTCAACATACCCAAATCTGTGTCGGTGAAATAGTTTCGCCAATTCACTGGCATGCCGAATTATTATTGGTGTTTCATACCCATGGCTGCTGAAGTCCAGGCTCCCCTGTACGAGCTTCTGAGCGGCGATATCAAGGGTAGAGCCCCACTGGTGTTGATGCTGGAGAGTGACTAGACCTTTGAGGACTGCAAGATTAGTCTCGCTTCAATTGCCCTACTGGTCCATCCTGTCCCAGAGGCTCTGCTGGGCATCATGACTGATACCTCCGATTTTGCAATTGGGACAGTACTACGACAGCATGTTTAGGGAGCTGGGCCACCATTAGTATTTTTCTTCAAGAACCTAAATCCAGGCTAACAGAAGTACGGTGCATATTAAAGGGAACTCCTTAACATCTACCTGGGACTCCAACACTTCCACCACATGGTCGAGGGCCTTTACTTTGCCATATTCACAGATCACACAAGCCACTTGTATTCACCTTCATCCAGAACACAGACAAGTGCTTCCACTGCCGTGCTCGACACCTGGATTCGGAACAAAGTTAGTTGTTGATATTTTCAATGTCCTCATGCAGCCACTGGGCTTTCGTTAGATTAGCACACTGACAGCGCACCTCAGCGTGAAACTGGAGTGTATACACATTAGGAAAAATACATTTATATTTCTACCACACTCGAATTGCATGCACACACACAGGGATGTAAACACATGCAGAGTGGGCACACTAGGGGGTAACTGGAACTTTGCAGCCACTGTACCCCCTCCCTTGGTGACTCCTTTACTGGGTAGTTTGATTGGTAGTGTGCGTCGGCCCAAATCGTTGCGCCCTCAAAAGTTGCCTCGTGAGGGTATGAATGCGGGATGGTAACCAGACGAAAGGATAGCAACTGCCAGATCTAATGTTATGACCATAGCAGTGCTAAAACCAGAAATGTATTAGGTGATAATTAAGTAACTGTTAAACAGAACTTTGGTAACTAACATAACACTCACATTTTTGTAACAGTTCAATTTAATAGTAAAGTTAAATAATGCTCATCCCTAGTGACAACATTCTAGTGATGGTAGGAGTGACACAAGTTTGTATCTGCATCATATCACGACCAGCGAACCAGAAGTAATTGGACCAAGGCAGGTAATAACCTAATTATAGCAACCTAGTATAAGTTTCAAGTGTATTAATATAAGAAATAAACAATTTTCTAGGCATATTATTAATTTCAGGCCTATTAACCTAGGAAATAAACAGTTTTATGTGATACATTTTTCGTTTTGTAATAGGCATGTACCATATACCGGCTAAGGTAGGGACTACCCTCGCTGTACCTCTAGCCATGCACGGCACGACCGAAGGCCAGGCGCCCAGGGCACACCTATCCAGTCAGTGCAACTTCCGACTCTGCTACAAGGCGTAATTATCAAAGGACATAACTAAGCAGCCTAACTACTACTCTATAATTACTTCAATTTTTAAAACCACCCAACGGATTAATGTTTCGTTTTCCTTCAGTGTGCACCACCACAGTGCACTTATGAAGCATCGACCATGTGGTCGTGAAAAATTAGAGAGATTATTTTGCAAAACTGACTAATGGGTTAATTACTCAATAATTAGATACACAAGCTATGAGTGACTTCTTGATCAAGCGCCAGTAATATTTAATTACAATAGTGTACAATAACTTCAGCAGTGTGAATTTTCATCATGACATAGTGAGAAAGACTTCTTCCAATTTCTTTCCCTTTACAAACATCTTTATCCCAATTGCCAACTAATGTATTTTTATAACGTTTAATCTGACGTATGATGTTATACGTCTTCTGTATGACTGTTTTTTCATTTCAGAATTTTCTATGTTGTCTGCTTTTTTTTTTTTAACACTTTACTTGCTTTTATAGAATTTTGGTGCCAGGATGTCCGTATCTCCAAGCGGCCTGCCACCACAATAGTCAGTCAGGTTAACAGACATATAGAAGAAGAGTGTGCTACTGTGATGCACCCCAGGCACTTAAATGTTTTTGCATAACCATTTAACTTAAATTGCATTACACCTTGGTGACAACAATACAGATTTGCTCTCTCTCTGCAGTGAAACCAGTATCCATGCCAGATCGTTTCCAGCTGCTACCCGGGTTTACCAGCCTACCTACCGAGGACCCATTTGCCTTCCTGCATGTATGCACAAGCAAATTGCAGCACTACAGCATCGAGGAGGAAAACTGGCGTAATTGAGTGGGTGACCGCCTCAGGGGTGTTGCAAGACAGTGGTGGCATGGCATAAAACACTACGGCATCACATGGGCAGAGTTCTGCCGTGCTTTTAAGTGTTTTTTTGCCAGTACTTTAAGCTCCCTGCAAGCATGCAGCCATGTTAATCTTGTAACTCAAAAACCTGATGAGCTTCTTTTTTATTAGCAGCACAGAAAATAAATCTGGTGCAAACATATCATCCAGAAATGTTAACAAATGAAGTGATAGAAGCTGTGGCAGGTACAGCGCGACCATAATTTCGTGGTGCTTTCGCACCACTCATTAATTACCTCGTAAACGACTTCATGAGAACACAGGTCATTCTAGAACGGACGTCGACGACATTTGCCTAGCCATGTTACGATTCTGCCCAACCGCGCCAGTACCAAGAGGACGAAGCAAAAGTTGGGGCCGCGAGGGAAACGGAAAACAAACTTTCAGTCAAATCTACAAAAAAGTATCAGGACCTCACCCTCTAGTGACCTGCATGTTATGAGAGAAAAAGGACATGTTGACTATGCTCAAACCCATTCAGGAAGTGGTCTACAATGGCTCACGTGTCATTATTGTGATTGCCAGCACATGCACTGGCGTGGGGAATGTTCGAACCGCTCCAAGAAGCAGCAGAATGGGAAACAGTAGCCGGGAAACGAATGGACGGTGTAGAGCGGCTGGATGTCCACTACACCCATGTAAACCACTGTGAGCCTGGACAAATTCCACAATAAATTGTAATTTCACAAATCTGCAGGAATAAAAATAAAGTGATTTGCATTCCTGTATAAATAAACAACCAACAATGCCACACATTAGTAGACAGAGCCGCATCACACAGTTATGTCCATGTGGACACAGTAGAAATATTTAAAATAAAACCAACCAACCAGAAAGCGCAACTGGTAACCACACCCCTCACTTGGGAAACAATTAGTGTGGTAACAATAATATTACGTATCTGGGACATTGTATCAACAATAAACAGCTTTAGTTTCACATGACTTGCGGGAGGATGCGATCCTAGGAATACCATTGCTAACCGAGCAGAACAAAGTAGGGGAACCTGCTGCCAGGAGAATCCATTTCGAACAGAAAGAGCACCGAACTGTGTATAATTTAGACTCACGAACCACTGGTGCAACACCGGATGTGCAGCTGGACGAGCTCGACGATGCTGTACTGGCCGAGTGCCATGACATCATCCAGTGTCTGCTCAACGAACGCAGTGACATTTTCGCCGCTGCCGACCTACTGCATCGTACTAACGAGGGAACATTGTATTATGTTTACTCAGACGAAAACAGTGACACCATACCTCACCATTACCACCCTCATAAACACCGTACCATTAAAGAGCAAATTCTGGAAATGCTGGACCAAGGTATTATCAAACAAATAACAGTGCATTCAAATCCGCAATCTCACCTGCTTTAAAGAAGGATGGTACCAGGAGATTCTGCATAGACTTCAGACCACTCAACCTTATCAAAGAAAATGCAGCACCTCCGTTCATCAATGCCAAGGATGCGCTGAACAGCCTGGAATATGCCAACGTCCTGACGTAGCTCGATTTCCACAGCAGTTGTTGGCATCCTGGATGTAGGTTATCTTGATCTTGACCACAGTAACCTTCAACTAAACAAATAAAACAAAAAAGTTGTAAAAAAAGAAGAAATCTAAAAATTAATGGAAAAATTACATTACTGACTCCGACCAATATGTTGGATGTTGGTGACCTTGAACTCGAGAAAAAGAGAAACTGTAAAAATTCAAGAAAAAAATTACATTACTATAACAAACAAAGTTGGATGTTACCCCGAGGGTTCGATTCCCGTAAAATATGGCAGAGCACAGTCACTCCCAAGTTTGACAATTAGCCAGCGACTAATAGTTGGTTCCCTTCAAACCCTGTGCCAAATAGTCATCGAAAAAAATAGTCGATCAATCTGCCGACCACTCTCTCTAGATGAGAATTATTGGCTTTACAAAACAAACATCCACCTTCCCCTTCTCGCCAAACCCACACTCCCATTATACCACTCGATGCTCCATCTGCCTCGGAATTTACTCATCATATTTCAATATCATTGGTGTCCTACTGCTTTAGAAGTACCACCAACTGAACACCCGACTCTCGGCCCCCTCACCATTAACTAGTCATAGCTCCACGAATTTACCGTTTATTCGTCATAGCTCGTCCCCCTTATCATCCACTCTCGCCTTTAACCACTCTCACACGACTCTCCATCCCTCACTGTCTGACCCCCAAACCCTCCCACTTACCTACTGAGACCCATCCCCTTCCTCTATCTCCATCTGGTTTCCTCCACTCCATTTACTCACTATAGTTNCCCACTTACCTACTGAGACCCATCCCCTTCCTCTATCTCCATCTGGTTTCCTCCACTCCATTTACTCACTATAGTTCAACAGATTAGTCAATTCCCCTCTACCTCCAGCAATCAGCTGTCATGTCTCATTTGAATACTTCCTTCCCCCAACAACCACTATACCACAGACCTCCCTCTTCACATTACAATCGATTCAACCAGCTCTTTTACTCACTATAGTTCGGCACCCTCCCATCCCACCACTATATTTCATTGACTATTTTGTTGGCCCCAGCAAAGCTTGGACCATACCAAATGACCATACCAACTGACCAGGCCAATCAAACAACCAGAACAGCCAACCATACGGATCAACTATACAGGCCAAAGACTGTCTCCACCCAAGACTGCCTCCAATCAAGACTGGCTCCTTTAGAGACAACTTCTGCAAAACTGGTTAGAAAATGGGCAAGATCAACCATCTGTACATACAGACGATGACGACCAAACTCGATAAAAGTCGCACAATACCAATCTTGTTGCTAACCTTTTCGCACAAAAATTGCACAAAACTTCGAAAATAATCGCAAATTCTTCACAAAACATCTTACTTGCAGCTGACCATACCAAAGAGCCATACCAACCGACCAGACCAAAAAACCGACCTTACCAACGACCCATCCAGACCATATGAACCAACCATATTAGCTTGCCATATAAACCGAACATAGAAATCATTCATACCAAATATCCACTTCACCCAACATGGCCAACAGCCCAGCAAGACCAATTGGGCATACAAATCAGCAATACTAACATGTTTTCCGGAACATGTCCGGCTCTCCGCACCTCCTCCCCTCCTGTACCAGATCCGCCAAGGGATCACAGGAGACAACTTTCAGAGCCTAATTTATTCGGACAGTCCGGTATTTCTACCTTAGAGTCATCTAGGAAAACATGCCCCTCCACTTGACTGCCCAACAGTCAAGCAATACTAACAATACGAACTATTTATATGAGCCAACCATACCAGCCAAATATACGAACCGATCATATCAACGAACCACACGAACCGATCATACCAGCCAACCATACGATCCGACCATAGCACCCAGCCATACGAACATACCGTACGAACCATCCAGACAGACCAACCATACGAGCCAACCATAGCAGCCGAAAACATGAACCAGTCCTACCAAACAACCATATGAGTCGGTCTTAATAGCCAACCATATTATCAACAATACCAAGCAACCAGGCGAACTAACCATAAGAGCGAGGGAAGAGATTTGGGTGGCTATTAACAGCGAGGTCTTGAGAGCCGATGTAATCATAAGAGTCAAGCATACAAGCCAACAATAAAAGCTAAAAATACGAACCAACTATGTCAGCCAACCACGCCACCAAACCAAATGAAACGGCCATACAAAAAGACCATTCCAGTCCACTAGTCTAACAGCCATCAAAATCAGCCAACCATAACAACTGATCATGCTGACCAGCCGATTATCCAAATGACCATACCAAAGGACTGCNCCATCAAAATCAGCCAACCATAACAACTGATCATGCTGACCAGCCGATTATCCAAATGACCATACCAAAGGACTGCACTAGCCGACAAGGAAAACCAACCAGACCAGCCAACCATAGCGACCAACCATACATAACCCGAAAGGTGAAACCAAGGTTCGCATAAAAAAATGAATAATCCAGAATACTCTGATTCACATGTTTGTGTCTGCAACGAGAAACATTATACCATATGTTTCCCTTTGTGAGGCTCTTCGAGTTCGTGTACGACAAAGGTATGGCATACATAGGGCTTGGATTTTATTGCTACATAATTACAATTTTCCTTTTTGACAATCCGGTTTCCTAAGAAAATCTCAGTAGTGACTTCTTTGGAGAGGCCAGTAGTCAGAGCCTTACATCTCCGACGGTTTCCCGTGACATCTTTGGAGGACCCCCTTCATTCGTGTCCGATAAAGTATCCTTCATTTGAAGTTTCTTCGTCAGGCTCCAAATGGTGGAATTACTCATTGCATGCCTGCCTCCAAAAGTTTTCCGGACTATACATGTTATCATGCCTTAATCGAGCCTGTTTCCCAGTATGTACGAACAAGAAAGACACATTGCTTCACGTTATACCGAGAATTTCTTCAATATTTTGCTATAGATTACACGATATTATTAACACCCAATTCAGGCCACGAGGCACAACAGCTGCCTACCGATAAACACGCCACAGTGGACTGACTGACGACACCAGCTGCCTACAGATTACCGTACTATAGCAGACTGCATGGACACCCTGGCGGTCACGTGGAAAAACAATTGTGGGCATACACATCACACCACAATCAGAAACGGAATGACACAGTCCTGCGCGCTTTTCACAACCCTATTGTCTTTACATTTTCATTAAGGAACTTCGAGTTCAGTGTTTTTATTGAACGCGAATATCATCACATTTCACGCAAAAACAAAAAGTAGTTCTGGTGAAAATTTTGTTACAATTCTTCAATATCGTTGAAGTTAGTAACGAAAATCCGGATTCGGCTTGGAGTGGGATACTATTATACTAATATTATAAATGCAAAAGTCCCTGTGTGTGTGTGTGTGTGTGTATGCATGTTACCACTCAACTCCATAACGGCTGAACGGATTTTGATGAAATTTGGTATGTAGGTACTTTAGGTCCTGGAATAGGACATAGGATACTTTTTATCCCGGAAAATTGTACGGTTCCTGTGGAGTAACAACAAAACATAATTCTGCAACGGCTGGCAACGTGACAGAAATATTTTTTTCCTCTGGTGTCAGATTTTATCAGGTCGCCCAAGGACCTCTGAAATGGCTTAACGACTTCTATCAACCCGGACCGAATATTTAACGTACCTTCCGAAGCCTGGAAGCGCTCAAATGTTATGCCACTAAACGGTCACCCATCCAAGTGTGTGCCACTGGGAACGTTGCTTAACTATGGTGATCGATTAAGATCCCTCAGCCAAGCGCAAAAAGTAGTACCTAGGTACACTGATTTCTAAAGCTACAACTTGATGAAACTAACGTTTTGATTTTCATACATCGAAAGCGGAATTATGGTAACTACGCGATAGTTGCAAAGATACACTCCAAAAACAATACCCTACTTCTTGGCTATCGGGTAAATAATATTTCCTTCGTTTTGGGTTGCCGTAATCAGTTAAAAACCTAGGCCAACATAGCATAATTTAATAATTCCGTTTTCACATAAATGAATTGTCTTTTCCCAATTTATTTATTAGTGTATCACTTTAAAACTCAGTTGTACCTGAGCGAATCTGGGCCGGTTCGCTAGTTTTTAATAACATGAAAATTTCAGAACAGCAATTTTTTTTCGATCACAGATCCCTAACAGTCTTATACTTACCTACCGACGCCATTAAACTTCAGCCGGTAGTTCTAGTGAATGCAAATAAGTTGCTAAGAACGGAAAAATGTTGAAAATATCCATGATAGAAACTGCTCCCAAAAGAAGTATCTTGTCAAAAGGGAGAAAACGTTGTGTTCTCGACTAGAAATGACTACTCCTGCCAAAAAGCCACCGTCGTGAAGAAAGGAGTAGAACCGAGGTCATACTGGATAACGAGAGATGGCCAAATATAATAGTCCCACTTGCAGAAAAGTGCACTTAAAGTCCCTTTATTACAGAATTTTTGTTGTGAAATCTCCCTGTTCGCATGCAAACATGGAGATAACTAGAGTAGGAGAAGCACACAACCTCAGACTGAAACAACGGCTTACGTTTTCGAGCTAGTATTCTTAATAGTACGAATTAATGTCGAAGAAAAAATTTCCCAAGTTTGGCAAATGTAATTATGAACTGAAACAAGTCTGTTATGTTTACTAGGTAATTGAAAACTGCGTATTTAACGAAGATGTGTCACGCGAGAAATGCAAAATGAAAATTATGCGACTACAACTATAAAAACTCTTGTATAGATGTGTCGTCTTTATAACTGGTCACACTGTTAATAGTAAAACAATGCTCCCCATTAGTATCCGTGTATAAAATTATTCATTTTTCGCTGCTTTATCATTTGGCAGTGTTGTCCAGGCTCTAACATTCATTTGGCGCCATGCGTTGGCTAAAATCGATAACCCCTATTAATTAGAAGTCACTAACTTTCCTAAACTGCGTAAGTTTTTGACAGCTTAGGCGTGTAAACACCGTGACGAAAATTTGCTGCCAGGAAGTTAGCGGCCATTGCACCGGCTTTTTCATGAGACGTATTGAACTGTATGTGAGCAAAGTTATGTCATACATGAAACTACGTTGTGTGTATGTAGTGTGAAGGGGAGGGTTTCGTGTTTTAAGTATGTTTGTGATTGTACCACCGCATACTTCACAATGACGAGCACTTATTCAACAACACATGCGACAACGCTGTTGTATGTAGTACGAAGCGTTCTTTTGTTTTTCACTCCGAAGTGAAAATACACTGTAACTGCGAAAACAATAAAAACTAGCTGAGAACTGTTTATGGGAAATTTAATTTAACTTGAATTAGGCAGAAAACAGAAAGAAAATTAATATCGTATCATTTGCTTGAATTGCAACTCTAAAAAACTGGCGTGCGAAACTAGCCCCTGCATTATAACACTTTTTTTTATAAGTTAGAAGTAAAAGTACATTAAAGTTTTCTCGTAGCATTTAACTAAATCTGTCAGCAAAGATGGAGACTCAAAATTATTAAATTAGTTCTCAGGTATCTGTAGTCAAAATAAAAGAAAAAATGACTCGTTACAAGAAATTTGAGTTCACGATTGAAGTTGCTCAAGGAATGGTAGAAGACAAAAATCAATTTATCGCAATTAGAAAATTCTCTGCTCGTTAACGATGTTAGTATTTATTTTACTGTTCTGTGTTTATGCACCGATAAAAATGAAGATAGTCTCCAGTCGTAGTTTCATATCAGTGTAGAATTACGGATCATAATTATCTCGATACTACCAACAGTTTGATATTTTTTTTTGTGCATAGGGACGCCATTTCTTCCAAACAACATGTATTTAATAGGACTAGTGTCGCGCGCTACAGGTTACTATGGAAACAGGACTCAATAGGTGTATTTGAAAACTGGCCGCGATCAGAAATAAACAACTATTAGCTAGATGTCTGAAAATACACAATTAAAATGAATTAATCTTTGGATCAAAATGCATTAACAAGTAATAATGAATTGCAAGTTCGTTATAAACTCAATACGTTACACCATGGAAAAAGGCGGGAATTTGAAGAATTGTAATGGGGTGACCAGGCGGATAAGAGAATGCTAGTTAAAAAAAAAGAAGGAATGAGAGATAGGGGATTGAGATGATGAGTGTTACAGGCCAGTCTTTGCAGCCGTCGTGAAGTATTTACTGTTATGTAACGTCATACAAATGGGCCATATGCAAATTTTAATTATTTACTTATTCTATATATTCCTATACAATAATTGTTTGTTTTAGTGAGCTCTACCACCCCTCAATGTTTGTCCCATGATTTTGGAATCATCCTGTATTGTTGAACAGTAAATGTGGCTGATGGCAGCAGTTCACAAAACTGCAATAATACGGAGATGAATAAATACATTACTTATCCGATGGTTTATACATTTTTTATTATTGAAGGTCTCCGGGAATTTTAACGTGTACATAAAAGCCAGCCACAAAAAAGTTGTCTTGTTTCTAAACTTACATTTATAAGCAAAAAGCAGTATGTGTGCGCACAATAATGGTTTTACCACATAATTCTGAGATCAAAACCCCACCTTACCTTAGCGTTTAATATAGATTAAATCTAAGGAACTGACTAGAGAATTATGCGTAGTGTGTAGCAGGGTTTAGTTTCAATCAGTGCCTCAAATCACTGAAATGTTATCAGTGAAAGTTCACATAGTAATGAGACGCTACTGACTGGTGAATCAGTGTATGGAACTAGGAGAAAGTGCCCAGTTAGACGGTTTCCTGACGTCATAAAATAATTTAAATTAGTCATTTGAAACAAACGATAGAATTCCAGTGAATAAACTATTGCAATTTTTATTTGCTTGCAGGAAAATATAAAATTAAATTTGCTGTCTAGGCGATGGTTTTGGAAGGCTAGCCAATCGTCCCTTGCAATCCTGACGATAAAACTGTAGCTGAAAAGCGAATCAACTTCTGCTAGGGATGAAAATAAGTTTGTAAAAGCGAAAACTATCTGCAAAGTGGTTTGCATGGAGTGTCGTTTTGTATGACGCGGACACAGTGAAGCTGGGAAAGACAAGGAAATACTTGGTATGCTTGGAGCTACAAGTGTAGCGGAGGTAAGAAACGGCAAAAGGGACGGGCGACGTCAGAAATGACGTTGAAATACTGAAGGAAAACGAGGAGCAAGACATTCTGGAGGGGATAAAAAAAAAAAAAAGATTACTAATTGCATTGGTTGTATGTTGAAGAGGGGCTGCTCAGAGAGAATGATTGTGAAGGGAAAACTCAATGAAGCCAAATAATAAAGGAAACATAATTTTTAACGTTGACAGACGTGAGGACATATGCGAGGATGAATGAAGATGCTATGTATAGAAATGGCAACAAAAATGTGGCCTTAAAAGTGTAGAAATTCGAGGAGATATATAAACGCAAGGTTCCTACATGCCTTACATTTTCGAGGGAGAAAGTCGGGGTGCTGCTGTATCGGGGACACGTGGTGGCTTTTACGTGAGCACATCTGCGTTGGCATATAATATTTCCTTTGGGACATGGGAATTAAATAAATGAAACTTAATGCGTAATTGACTTTTACGGCTTAAATTGATACACCTTGCCGAGATCTTTCGCTTGGCACCAAAATCAGCGCGCTAGCATATCGGGGTCACGAGATATAAAACCCGGATACTTTCGCCCACGCCCAAAATCGTTGGCAGTCGCCGCGAGCCCAGACCCGCACCGCGCGGCTCTAACATGAGATCACGCTCGCATCTGTGTCATATACCTGATTGGAAGAGACCACGTTAGATTTAATCGTGTTATTAGTTACGATGTTGTAGTGACGATAAAGACGTATTCACG